>PVKH010005693.1:0-21805 GCA_004027955.1 Chaetophractus vellerosus | reverse complement strand
GGCAAAGCCCCAAAACGTGTGTAACTAACAGAGGCGTTATGCCACACTTAGGGATGTGCATGTTGGGGGTTGTGGGAGGGGTGGGGGATGGCATATGGGTACTCCTGGAATCTCTGTGTAACATGTGTGTAATCAATGAATCCTAAAAATGTACATAGATATATAAAAAATAAATAAAAAATTAAAAAAAAAATAAAGTATATAACAAATAAAAAAATAAAAATAAAAAAAATAAATGCAGTCTCCAAGATGAAGCAGTCACTGACTGCTTCCCTGAGGCAAATTCCTAGTTTCAGGCTGTGTTTTCATATAGTAACAGCTCAGCCTCCACTAATAGGCTGCGAAAATACCAGAAAGGAAAATGGAAGGTAAATACAGGAAAGGGAGTTGTGTGGCAACAGAGAAGCATGTGACACCTTCACACTTGCCTACTGCACACTTGCTGGTGAAACGCACCAACACCCATGCGTGTGCATGTGGCCACTGGTCCTGATACATCCCTGCTCTGCTGGAGCTGCACACCTGGATGCTGACATCTGCAACCTCTTGGGGCTTAGTAATCTCATCATCACCATGTTCACAGGTCCAATTGGTCTCCCCTCAGATATTTAAGACAAATCCCTGGAGACCAGGCCTCTGCTGCAGACTTCTGAAGGTACCATGTTTTAAATTGAGTATCAGGAAGTATGGATTCCCCTTCTCCTTTGGTAGCATCTTCAACAAAGAACAGAGAGGGTACACTGATGTTTGGGCTTTCAAATTCCTGATAGGTGCCAATTACTGTTTACAGGTTCCAGTTGGTCACATCCAGAAAGAAGGGGCAGCCAGTCAGATTGAGCTGAAAACCGAGTAGCTGCTGGAACTCAGGGATGAGCATGTCCTTGTTGGTGGTGCCCAAGCACCTGACCTTCTGCACCAGCTCAGGGTCCAGGTCCACATCCATGCCCTCTATGAAGGGAACTGGATACCAGGTTCCCCTCTTCCTCACAACTGAGCCACCCCAGCACCTCTGGCCAGAGAACCTGGAGGGAGCATCTGCTAGATGGTGGCACTGTGACCCTGCTCATTTGAGGTTGTGCCCAGGCCTCTCAACTGCCTCACAGGGGTAAAATCAGCCACTCTCAGGCTCCCACCCACCGACAAACAGCATAACCTCCTCTCCTGCCTATCACTTCTCCCATGTATCAACCTATTTTTGACAAGCCTACCAAGTCCACTTTAATGGGAAAGAACAGTATCTTCAACAAATGATACTATGAGAACTGCATTTTTCTAACCAAAAGAATGAGCAAGGACCTCTATCTCACTTCCTATACAAAAAGATACTCAAAATAGATCAAAGACCTAAACATAAAAGCCAGGAACATAAAACTACTAGAAGATAATATAAGAAAGCATCTTTGAGATTTTCTGGTCAGAGGTGGCCTCAGAGCTCATACTCAAAGCATGAACAAAGAAAAAAGATACATAAATGGGACCTCCTCAAAATTAAACCCATTTGAACTCCAAAGGACATTGTCAAGAGGGTGAATAAGCAGGCTACTCAATGGGTAAAAATATTTAGAAATTACATATCTGATAAGTTTATTATCCATGATATATAAAGAGATCATACAACTCAACAATAAAAAGATAAATGAAACAAATTTTAAAATGCACAATAGACTTAAATAGACATTATTCCAAAGAGGAAGTACAAATAGTGAAGGAACATATGAAAAGATGTTCGACATCTACCTGTTAGGGGAATGAAAATCAAAATGACAATGAGTTATCATTTCACACCTATTAGAAGCACCACTTAAAAAAACCCAGAAAACTACAAGTGTTGGAGAGGATGTGGAGAAATAGGAAAGGTTATTCTCTGCTGGTAGGACTGTAGAAATGTACAGCTGCTGCTGTGTATATGCCCCAAAGAACTGAGGGCAGGACAAGAACAGACATCTGCACATTGGAGTCCATAGTGGCATAATTCATAATTGCCAAATGATGGAAACAACCCAGGTGTCCATCAACCAATGAATGGATAAATGACATGAGCTATATACGTGGAATACTACTCAGACATAAGAAGAAATGAAGCCATGAGGTACATGACAATATGGATGACCCTTGAGGACATTATGGTGAGTGAAGTAAGCCAGATTCAATAGAACAAATATTGCATTATTTCATTAATATGAACGAAATATAATGAGCACCTCATGGAGTTAATAGCTAGAATACAGCTCACCAAAGAAAGAATGATGAAAGAAAATAGAAAGTGGAGGTTTAATATGCCCAGAATTAGTTTTTGAAAAAGCTTGTTTGGAAATGTTTGGAAATGGATAGAAATGTTGAGAAAACATTAAAGTATTTGTAATTAGCAGTACAATATTTGTAATTAGCATTATACTATTTGTAATTAGCATTGGCATGGTAATGATTGAAAGGGAAAGTTTAAGGTCGTGTATATCACTAGAAGGAAAGCTAAAAGAAGAAACAGGATTGTATAGCATAGAGAATGCTCTTGTGGACAATGCGTATAGTTAATAATGCATTTATAAGGAAGTTTACCTTTGAAACAGAATAAATTTACATTGTGTTACAAGATGTTAATAATAGGATGATATTGGAGCAAAATTATAACCAAAGCAAACTATGGACTGAATGAAATATTAATATATTATGTGCAGCAAGGGAAGGATAGAGGGATTGAGAGGTATCTACTAAGGGATAAGGAAGTTTATTTTTGGAGTAATAAAAAGGCTCTACCACTGACTGCAGTGATGAAAGCACAACTCTGTGATTATACCAAAACCACTGATTGTACAATGAATATGGATTGTATGGTATATGGTTCCACTTAAATAAAATGATTAAAAATAATTTTTTTCCTGTAAAAATTATTCCTATTTGAGAGATTTTCTTAAATTGGTGGTCTACCAGATTGATCTCATGGACAACAATTTGATCACCTTTTGTCAGTAGAGTATTGTTATTTTCCATTCCCAGCAACCTTAAATAGCTTTCATTAATTTCAGATACATTTTAGTTTCTTTTACATTTTTTAATTAATTTATGTTTTATGTTAAAGATTTAAGAAAATTTTTAAAGAAGTTTCAGATTACAAAAATGTTACATAAAAAAATATAGGGGATTCTCATATGCCCCACTGCCTCCCCATTCCACACTTTCCAACATGAACATCTTTCATTAGAGGGGTGCATTTGATAAAATTGATGAATACATATTGAAGTATTGCTACTAACTGTGGACTATAGTTTATATTGTAGTTTACACTCTGCCCCACAGTAGGGGTCCTGAAGGCTCTAGAGGTATCTAGACACTATAAGCAGGGCAGACAGACTCAGGAATTTGGCACCTTATCAGTGGGATTTATTTTGGAATTTATACTCACCAGTGTAACAGAGTTAGACTCATTTATAGTTTCCTTACACATAGCTCCTCTGTCCTTAATATCTGAACCTATGATTAGCACTATACTTGTTAAATATATGCCCAGAGATTTAAATCTTTGGTTTTTTACATTTTTTAGGTAGTTAAATAATTTTGCTATTTAAAAAAATTATCTTTTTCTTTACTACAATTAGTAATAACTTTTGTGGACTTATTTTATTATAAAGTTCTTCTGTTCAATGTAAATAGTAATTGCTTGTACCCTCATTTACTTTCTAGACTCAAAGGGGATACATATAATTTTTAAAATTAAAGTAGACAATTATTTAAAAATATGCTAGATATAATATTAGTTTTCAAAGTTTTCTTCTATTGCTAATTTAGTATGATTTTTTAATTTTATTTTAATCATCAAAGTTTTTTGGACTGCATTTTAAATATTGACTCTTCCCTGTATATATGTGCAGATAAAGTAATATGTTGATATTTACATATATGTGTATTTGTAAGAAAGAGTGAGGTGATAGAGATAAGGAGAAAGGGTATTCATGTTTGCATATATTTTTGCAGTAATATATTCCATCAGTATAATTTTTACAGCTGTGCATTAGTTTCTGAGCTGCTATAAAAAGTGCCATACACTGGATTGGATTAAACAATGGACATTTATTACCTACTGTTTTGAGGCAAGAAGTCCAAAATCAAGACATTAGCAATGTCATGCATTCTCACTGAAGTCTGTGTTCTGGGGCTGGCTTAGTTGGTCCTTTACTGTCATGTGGCAATGCACATGGTAGTGTCGTCTTCTTTCTCTTTAAGCTTCTGTTGACTTCTAGCTTCTGGCTGCTCCCTGTGTCTTCTCTTTGCATAAAAAAAAATTTATCCATGTAGATTTATGGCCTACCCTCATTCTTTTGGGATGCAACTTAACCAAAGACATATTCAGAGGTCCTGTTTACAAATAGATTCATACACATATGACCCGGAATTGGACCTGAAAATGTCTTTGGATGGGGGCATGATTTAATCCCCAACAACCTGGCTCCATATTTCTTCTATGCACCATCAATACCACACAATTATACAAATTTATGGATACTTTTCTTGCTATTTCTTAGGTACCTGGAAAAAATGTTTTCTAGTGGTGAAGGCAGGTCAAATTGTATTACACAGGTGAAAGAGAAACTCATCTCTGCTTGCCTACCTTCTCTCATTTCCAACATCTCCTATGGTTCCAGTGCTCAGGCCTTCACTATATCTGTGAGGAAGGGTGAAATCAACTTTCTTTTGTCACCATCTCTATTTTATTCCATGATTTTTAGCACCTCTAAATGCTCTTTTCCCTGATGAATTTGGCTTTGAATTTAATTCTTTCTCCTTTTGATATAGGAATCATTTATATTTGTTTGTAATAGCAGAAGAACCTGTCTTTGTAAAATCCATTGTCTAAGTACAAAAAACTAATTATATTCTTCAGGTAATTTTTGAGACTCTGAATATAGAAAAAGTTGCTTTGTGTGCAGCTGTATTTTACATCACTAACTATTATCAATAATCAAGATATAGTGTATTGTTACAAAATGTCTAAGGAGAATTTTCTTGGAAGTGATTAGTCAGATTGTTAAAAGTATTCTGTACTTTCATCAGATTTCATTATTTTGCATCTTACTTTCTCTAGAAAAAGGACAATTATTTTTGTTTTAAGTCTATAGTATATTCAATAACTGTGTGTTTCATCAAAAACTGATAGAAAAAAATTAGGCTTAACATAACTTATAATATGCATTCAGAGATGTGTTGGCAGGTATTTATTGCAAGAGCATCAAATATAAAACTATAAAAGTTGATAGCATTTCTGCCAGTGGCTCAAGGGAAAATATCTACAAATACCCTGTAGTACATTGATCATGAAAATACGGTTGCTTTTTGTCCTGGCATTTCACAAATATCCAGAAAACAAATGATGTTTAATTTTCTTTCCCTGTTTAATGAGAAAATATAGAGTGAACCAAAAGACATAGTTTCTGAATATAACTAAGTAAAGGAGTGTGAAAGCAAAAGAAACAATTTTTTTTTCAGAATATTCCTGTATTCAATTTATAAAAGCTTAAGTTCTGGAGGTGAGAGTGAATAAAAATATCTTTGGGAGAAAGATGGCAAAGACATTCTCCATCCTTTATTTTCATGCATACAGAAATTCACACACAAGGGCCCATTGAGGCACCTTAATAATTTTAGAAAGTAGAAGAAACAGAGGGAGGAGTTAAATAGGGACAGAGTGGCTATGGGGTAGGTCACGGCAGAATGACCAAGAGCAATCCCAAAGAAACTTTATAGCTGGGAAGGAGCAGCAAGCTGAGGCTCTTAGGATCCAGGATGACCAAGATAATGTCTGTTGCAAGGAGAAACACAAATGCACAGCCTCACCCTGACAACATAGACTACTGTTACATTGATCCCAGCCTGCCAAGTCCCCCTCAAACAAACAATAACTACTGAAATTTCCTCAAAGAGAGGCACATCCTCTCTTAATTAAAAATCAAGCTGAAATGATACCTTGAGTAAGAGTCAGGTTGTCTCTGTTCTCTGCCATCTACATTTCTCTTCTGAGGTGAGTTTTCACCTCTGCCTTTAAGATGTTTGGATTTGAAACTGCTGCTCCCATGAGAATGACAACCCTATCTGTGCCATTCTTGTGAGAAAAGTCAGCTTATTTCTACATTATGAGAATCTACTTCCTGCTGATAGCTGGACTTAAAATTTAGGCCATGAAAAAGCCTAGAAGCCTAGATTTTAAGTTTTCTGATCCTTGAGATTAAGGAAGTTATCATGAGGAGTCTAGTTAATAATCAGAACACAGAATCTCAACTTCTGGCTCTGACCCTTTCAACTCTGCAGTCAGGGGCCCTTTTTTAGCCACAGAAGAATGACATTTTCATGGCTTCCTTCCTAAGGAATTTTTCAAGGTTTCCTTTATGCTCTTATCTCTCATGCCATAGATAAAGGGGTTCAGCATGGGTGTGAGCATTGTGTGTATCACCCAGCCTGTTGCATGTGCATGTGTGTTCTGCATAGCAACAAAAAAAGTTGCACTCTTAGACTCTACAGAAATTTAAGGAGAGAACAGTCGAGAAATGCTTTTCCCTTGAGATGATGAGATCACACATACATAGGAACAGTCTTAGATTAAGAGAAAGTATCAAAATGAGAGGACTCAAACCCTGCAACACAGTTGCAAAATGCACCACTGTGTCATTGATGATGATGTCATCCCAGGCATGTTGGACCATTTGGTTAACATCACAGAAAACATGGAATATATGGAGCCATGTATCCCTACTACAGGATGACATACATCCCAACAGGCAAACATGCAAACACACACACAAACTGCACACCATGGCCTCATTGGGCTATGTTAATAACACACTTTTCTCACCTCCATCCACATTAATTTGGATAGGAATGAATACCCATCAAGCTGACAGCATCAGATTACCTTTCCAAAATACTTAGAAATCATACACAGATATCCCATGTGGGAAGACTTCCATGGGTACTTAAACTAGGGCTTCATTTTGGCATGACCATTTTCTGTGCTGTGTTAAAAAATGCATATATTGCCCAATAATCAAAGAGACAGAGAAATGAATGAAATATGGTTGTGGGAAAAGAAAGTATAAGCCATGTCACCCTTGATGGGACAGTGATGAAGAAAAAGCTTTTCTTTCTGGTGGTATTCCAACAATGGCTATATCTCCTTGATGCCCAGAAAAACCTAATAAAATAGAAAGAGCGCTTTATTCAAAAGACAAAAGCAGTGATATCATTGTTCAGAGTCAAGGCACTTCACAGAGTGAACAACCTAAGTGTAAAATGAATGAAGTCATAAACCGGCAATTTACAAAAGAAAATATACAAAATACGACAAAAGTTGGAAAATATTTATATGAAGCAGCAGAAGACATTTTAAGATGATATTAAATGAAAAGACTTTGGAATCAGCAATTGTTTTAGTTTCTTTATTGCTAAAACAATACCTTGCAGTGGGTTATCTTAAACAGTGGGAGTTTATTGTCTCACAGTTTTGAGGCTAGTAGAGGCCCAAACCAAGGCATCTTCAAAGTGATACTTTCTCCCAGTAGTCTGTTGTGCTCTTGGGCTGGCTGCCAACAACCCTTGTCCTTGAACATTGCTGCCTCTCTTAACCTCTCCCTTCTCTTTCATGTTCCATTGCCTTTCAGCTTCTGGTTACTCCCTCTGTGGCTTTTTCTCTATCTGTCTGAATTTCATTTTACTTCTAAAGGACTCCAGCAGTAAGATTAAGACCCATCTTGATTAAGCTGGGCCATGACTTAACTGAAAGAACTTCATCAAAAGGACCTACTTAAAATGGGTCCACAACCACAGGAATGGATTAAGTCTCAGAAAATAGTTTTCTGGGGTACATAGTGCCAAAATTCAGCAACAATCCCTGATTAGAATCTCAGAATAACCCATACTCACTGTTTAAATTTGGACAGGAACTGAATCATAAATATTAATGTCATCAACTATATCATAGATATCATTCATCCTTCTAAGGAGGTTTATAGACTTTTTCAGTGCATGTTAGAAGCTTATCACAATTTCTTTCTATCAGTAAATTAATAGTTACCAATAACAATGTGATGAAGGTCTAAACTTTCTTCATCTAAATTTTCTACCTCTCCATTTCACCATAGTTTCTGGATCTCTATATCATATGAAATTTGCAGGCTAGCCCTCCTCTAGCCAAAATCCACATTGATTTTTAGAAATCTTTGTGTATTACAAAGTATCCACATTGACTTTGCAAGATCGTCAAATTCAATAACTTAAAACATTAATTACTTCCCACTGGAGAATGAAACAATATGCCATAGCCTCAGTCATAAGCTGAACTCTCCATGGCTTACCTGCCAACATCCTCTTGCACTACATTCCACCTTCACCCGAGTGACATTTAAGATATGCTTGACATGCACCTCACCAGCACATCATATTTTCCATACTCAGCAAATTTACAACCCAGTTTCCCTAAGTTTGGGGTCTCTCCCACTGTTCCATTTGTAATATTTTTACAACCCTTCCTTCTGGAAAATACCAACCTTATTTCAGGAGAGCCTGTGGTCACCTCTATTTTGAACTTCATTCTTAACATCACCACCAGAAGATGACAACTTCTTTTCTGCACAGAATTTGGATGGTAGGGACTGTGATTGTGTGTTGTTTTTACTAAATTCCATGTATTTTCTCCCTGATGTACTATGAGCACTTTGAGAGATATAGTAATGTGCTACATACTTTTAAACATCCATACTTGTTATGTTGGTGTTTGTGATACAACAGTAGGCAAATAAATACATATTGTGTGAGTGAAATGAAGAATGTGATTTCACAGAAATTGCTACCCAAAATTCAGCAACCAAATAGATTTAGATAGTGAAAGATTATCTACACTATTCCTACTACTGGTCATTAAATAAACATTCAATGAAATTCATACATATAAACATCAAAACACAGACATATAAAAACTTACACATGTAAACACATACATAAACTCATTTTTATTTTTTTTGTTATACTATTTAAATGCAAATTGCACAATGTAATTTTTGCATAGAATGTCAAAAGCTGGAAAGTACATTAACACTACAAAGAAAATGCCAGATAATCTAAAAAATTACAATTTTTCTTGAACAGTCAGCTGTGGACATGGAATAACAAACCAGCCTGAAAAATAGTTGATGTCAGATTCCTTCAAAACAGATGGCTTTGTGAGGAAAGTCTTGCCTAGAGCACAACACAAGAAGAACACTGGGACACCATTAAACACTCAAGATTTCAGAATATCACTTTTACATTCCATCTGTGATCTACTTTTATTGAGTTTTGAGTTTGAGTGATTCACGTGTCAAGGTTTATTTATATTTAAAAAAATATATACTTAGTTCCAGAACCACTTGTTGAAAAGACTTTCTTTCCTCATTGAATTGCCTTGACATCTTTGTTGAACATCTATTAAACCTATGTGTGTGGGTCTATTTATGAAATTTGCATTCTGCATTCTGTCACAGTGAAGTATGCCTATCTTTACATGAATACGATGAACCTTTGATTACTGTGGCTTTATAGTAAATCTCACAATCAGGTAGTGTGAGAATTCCAACTTTGAAGTTTTTCAAATCTCTTTTGTTATTCTAGTTCCTACTCACTTCTTAAAATATGAGAAATGGCTTATCAATATCTACCAATGAAAAACTGCAAGAGTTTTTATTTGTTTTTCACTATACCTCTAGGTTAATATGGAAAGAATTTATTTTAATAGTATTGAAGCTGCCAAATAATTAACATAGTTTTATAGGCAAAAACAGAAAAGGTCTCCAAATTCCTCCCCCTTGGTGTATGTGCCATTCTCTTGAGTATGGGTGTGATGGTAAATATGATGGATTATACCCTCATATCTGCATTAAGTTATATAGCAAATGTGAACGGATTCTGTTGATGGAATTATTGCCTCAAACCTGTGGCCTTTAGGTAATCCAAAGGGAGATTACATTGGGTGGCCTTTGCTTTCTAGGTGAACCATTAAAATACACTCAGCCCCCCCCCATGAAGATTTTATGAACATAAGGAAAGCTGCTGCTGAATTTGAAACAATAAGACTTCATGTTGTGCAAAGTAAACATGGTCATAACCTCACCGTAGCCCCTAGGATCTGAGTGTGAGCCTCAGCCTACAGCCAGAAAGATTTAAGGGCTTTGTCTTACAACCAAGAGAAATTGAGCTCTACCAAATATCTGAGGGATTCTGGAGGAGGATCTTGAAATCCACATGGGGATGAAGCTCAGCCATCCCCTTTACTTTAGGATGTGAAATGCTGAACCTGAACTCGACCTCACAATGCTAGAACTTCTCATGTCCAGAACTAAAACATTATAAGAGGGTGTTGTTTTATGGCTCTAAATATGTTATAACCTGTTTTGCAGTGAAGGCACACTAACACTTACTGCATATCTTCAAATGTCTTGAGGTCTTGTTTGATTTCTCTTTTGGCCAAAATATAGTGGAACAGCTTTGTTTCTATGAAGTTGTTCAGTGAAGGGATATGACAGGAGTGTAGTGATATTATAGGTTTAGGTGGTGCTGCTTTGACAGGGGGATAGCGTGGGGAGGGTGGGTTGGATGGTACATGAAACTGGGGGGAGGGTTGAGGAAGGAGCAAGTGAACACTGGGGATTGGCAGGCACGTGGTTGAAACTACAATGTTGGGAAAGCTCTTTTGGCAATATGAAGGAAGGGTTACTGGTTTAGCTTGTTCATTAGGGGCCATTCTGGACAGGGCGCACCTGTGGCAGGCTTCTAGGGAGTGTATGTGTTATCATTTTGTCATAGTGTGTTGTATCAGTGAGTGGAGACCATATAATGAGAGGAAAGGAGTTGGAATCCCATCCTGGGGAGGCTTGCTATGTTCTCAAACAGGGATAGAAGCCTCTTGAGACCATGGATTTTGCCTTATAGGTGAGGACAAAGAAGTGTGTTAAGTGTTCAGTGTTGTTTTAAGTAATTATGAATCTTGTCCTTCAAGGAGTGAAGCCTTGTGGTCCCTGTGGGCCTCAAGGTGATAGGGAGTGGGGAATAGAATAGATGGGACAAGGGGTATTTTGGGGGCAATAGAAGTGTTCTACATGATCTTGCAATGATGGATACAGGCCTTGGTAAATACCATCAGAAATTGATAAAAGTGTGTGGTCTAAAATCTAAACCATAATGTGAACCATTGACCATGGTTAGTAGCTATGTTTCATTATTTGTACATCAGATGTAAAAAATCCACATATAAAAGATTATTATTATGGGAAGTGGTAAAAGGGGGAGGATGTTTGGTAAATGGGAGTCCCCTGTATTCTATAGGTGACATTGCTCTGATCTAAAACTTCTTCGAAGATAAAATGAAAAAAAAAAAAACTAAGAAACTGGGGTTAAATGGAATAAAATATCACTGTACATACAGGAATACAGATCTTACAGTGATGAAAGGAAAAATATTTTAAAAATTAAATATTTTTTATTTTTTTTAATATCTCAATTTTTAAAATTTATTTTTGTTTTAGTTTTAAAAAGTTGTTTCCGTATTTTATTTCTTTTGTTTAAAACTATTTTGTTGTTGTTTCATTTTCTTATTAACTGTATTTGATTATTTTAATGGCTTCATTTTTTAAGAAGTTTTGTATTACAGAAGGGTTACATCTCTGGCAGGGGAAGATCATTGGTGTGGGATGGCAGTGATAGGGGATACATGGGAAGAAATTCACCTGGGCATACATATAAGACATATAAGTGTGTTCAAATGTTTAAGGGGCATTGGCACAGTGAGTAGAGATTCACACAATAACCAAAACAATATCAAATTCCCATCCTGGGGAGCTCTGCCACATTCTCTAATGGAATAGCAACAATCCTCCAAGTACAGGGGCAATGACTAGTGAAACAGAATAGTCTACTGATGGGCCCTTGATATTGATGACTGTGTGAATGAACTTTTGCTCTTGAAATTGAAATTTAGCATAGTATTGTAAGGCACCTAAGACTTACCTACTGGGAAACTCCTTGCCACTCAAATATGGCCTCTCTCTAAACTAAACTCAGCATATAAATGCAATAACTTCCCCTCAGCATGGTACATGACTCCCAGGAATAAGCTTCCCTGGCACCAAGGGATTACTACAAATTACCAATGAGCAATGCCACTTGACTTGGAAAAAACAAGACCTTGACCAAATGGGTGAAAAGGTAAAGACAAATGAGTTTAAAAGTTTAAGAGGCTTTAAAGTGAGTCAGGACATCATTCCAGAGGTAACACTTATGCGCATCTCAGCAGGATTGCATTGACAGCCAAAATGTGTACTACCCAAAGTCGCAGGGTTCATGAAGGCTCTGCACACATCTAGAAACTATAGTCAGGGCAGATATCTCAGGAGTTTTGTCCCTTGTCAATTGGCTTTGCTTTGGAACTTATGCTCCCCAGTGTGACAAAGTTGGACTCAGTTGTGGTTTCCATACATATGACTTTCCTTCCCTTCTCTTTGAACATATACTTAGTACTAAATGTGGTATGTGTACACCCAAGAGACTTAACTCTTTGGGTTGTCCATATGCCAGCTGGGCCCTGAATCTCAATGGAGCAACACCCACTCTCCAGCTCATTGGACTCACCCAAGCCAACTAATAAGGAGGAGATGCTGGATAAGCAACATGCCAAGGAACTGAGAGTGTCTACAAATGCAAGCAAGAGGGTCCCTTCCATCAGCTATATGGGATCAAAGCTCCCCTTCAATTAAAGGACATCATCATGCCAGAATCCTCAGATTGGGGGATGGACTATGGACTAAAGTAGACTTACTAGTATTCTACTGTATTCTACTTATTAGTATTCTATTATATTCTGCTATAGACTGTGATTCTAGCAATGGAAGAAATATCATTGATGAGGAGGCAGAGGCCACTTGAGATTCTGAGGATAGGGAAAGGGAAAAATAAGTGTAACATAGACACATTTTCAATACTTGGAAATTGTCCTGAATGACATTATAGTGACAGATGCATGCCATTATGTATCTTGCCATAAACTACAGAGTTGAGTGAGAGAGAGTGTAAAAACATTGTAAACTATAATCCATGCTTTGTGGCAAAGCTCCAAAATGTTTCTATCCATTTCAATGAATGTACCACACTAATGAAAGATGTTGCTATTGTGGGAAAATGTGGGAGCTGTTGGGAGTGGGGCATATGGGACTTCCCCATATAGTCTCTGGAACTCTTATGCAATCTATGTATCTTAAAAAAAATAAAAAAGGACAATTAAAAAAATAGTTGAAAGACACAAAATGGCAGACATGACTTGATGAAAGACATGTTTATTGATATTGAGGACAGAACACCTGAACTTGAAGATACAGAAAAAGAGAAAGACAAAAGAATAGAAAACATGGATCAGGGTTTCAGGGAATTCAATGACAACACAACATGCCAAAATGTACATGTTATAGGATGTCCCAGAAGGAGAAGATAATGGAAAAATGGGAGAAAGAATTTTTGAAAAAATCATGTATGAATTCTTTCCAACCCTTAATAAAGACAGAAATATCAATATCCAAGAAGGACCACACACTGAAACAGAATAAATTCAAATACACAAACTTGAGACACTTGCTGCTCAGAATGACAAATAGCAGAGATAAAGATAGGATTCTCAAAGAAGCATGAGAAAAGCAAAGCATCACATAGAAAGGAATCTCAATAGGAGTAAGTGCTGCCCTTTCAACAGAAAGCATACAGGCTAGAAGAAAGTGATATGATATATTTAAGGACCTGAAAGAAAAAAACTATCAGCCAAGGATTCATATCCAGTAAAACTGTCCTTCAATAAATGAAGTTGAGTTTAAAATCTTCACCAAAAAGCAAAAACTGAGAGAGAGTGTTACCAAAGTCCATATTTAAAAGAGATACTAAAGGGAATGCTCTATCTTGAAAGGAAAAACCAAGGCTAATAAACTTGGAGTAGAGTGTAAAAATGAAGATTATTAGGAAAGGTAAATTAAAGGGTAAAAGATAGACAATAGTAAGATATGACAACAGAAAGCCAAAGGACAAAATGAATAAAGTAAGTAATGCATTTACAGTAATAACATTGAATGCTAATGGTTTTAACTGCCCAATCAAAAGACATAGACTGACAGAATGGCTAAAAAAATATGAGCCATCTATATGCTGTCAACAATATACTCACCTCAGATGTAAGCACACAACCCTATTGAAATAGAAAGGTTTCAAAAATATTCCATGCAAATAGTAACCAACAAAAGAAAGTTGTAATAGCGATATTAATATCAGGAAAAAAGTAGATTTTCAATGCAAAACTCTTATAAGGGATGAAGAAGGTGATTAAATATTTATAAAAGTGGCAATACACCAAGAAGAAATAAGTATAATAAAGATTTATGAAACTAGCATGGGTATCCTATGATATATGAAGCACACACTGGCAAAACTGAATGGAGAAATAGATGTCTCTACAACAATAATCAGAGGTTCAATATGCCACTCTCAGTATTGGATAGAACATCTGGACAGATCGTAAATAAAGGAACAGAGAATTTGAATAAAATGATAAATGAACTAGACCTAACAGACATCTATCTATACAGCATTGCACTCCAAAGCAGCAGAATATATTTTTTTCAAGTTCCCATGGATCCTTCTCCAAGATAGACCATATGTTGGGTTATAAAGGAAGTCTTGATAAATTCAAAAATATTGAAATTATACATAACAGTTACTCTGATAACAGAATGAAGCTGGAAATCAATAATGGATGGAAAAAGGGAAAACCCATAAATACGTGGAGATTTAACAACACAGTCTTAAATACTCAGTGGATCAAAGAAGAAATTGAAAGAGAATTCAACAAATATCTTGAGGCAAATGAAATGAGAACAAAACATATCCAAACCTATGAGACATGGCAAAGGCAGTACTGAGACGGAGATTTATAGCTGTCAATACTTACATGAAAAAAGAAGAAAGAGCTAAAATTGAAGATCTAAGTGGACACCTGTAGGAAATAGAAAAAGAATAGCAAAGTAATCACAAAAGAAGATGGAGGAAAGAAATAGTAAAGATCAGAGCAGAAATAAATGAAATTGAGAAAGAAAAAAAAATAGAGAAAATTGGTAAAACCAAAATTTGGTTCTGTGAGAAGATGAACAAAATTGACCAACACTTACCTAGACTGAAAAACAACAAAAGAGAGAAGACGTAAATAAATAAAATCAGAAATGACTGCAGAGTCATTACCAGTGACCCCACAGAAATAAGTGAGATCATAAGAGGATACTGTGACCCAGTGTATGCCAAAAAACTACACAATATAGATGAGATGGACAAATTTCTAGAAACACATAAACCAGCTACACTGTCCCTGGAAGTAATAGAAGACCTCAAAAAAAAAAAAAAAAAAACATTCACAAGTGAAGAAATTGAAACAGTCATCAAAAAACTCCTAAAGATGACAACTCCAGGAACAGATGGCTTCATAGGTGAATTTTACAATCATTCAAAGATAATGTAATACCAATCTTGGTCAAGCTCTTCCAAAAAATTGAACAGGGAAGAATACTTCCAAATTCATTCTATGAAGCCACATCACCCTAATACCGAAACCAGATAAAGAAACTACAAAAAAAGAGAAAATTGCAGACCAGTAACTCTAATTAATATACATGCAAAAATCCTCAACAAAATACTTTCTAACTGAATCCAAAAGCACATTAAAAAATTATACACCAGAATCAAGGGGGTTTTATCCCAGGTTAGCAAGGGTGGTTCAACACAAGAAAATAACGTAGTGTAACAACTCTCATTGATAAATCACATGATCCTCTCAATTGATGCAGAAAAGACCTTTGACAAAATCCAACACCATTTCTTGATAAAAACACTCCAAAAGAGATGATAGAACATACCATTCTGAATATGATAAAGTGCATATATGAAAAACCCACAGTTACTGTTCATTGTATTCAGTGGTGAAAGACTGAAAGCTTGCCCTCTGAGATCAGGAACAAGACAAGGATACTCACTTTTACCATTGTTATTCAATATTATGCTAGAGGTTCTAAGTAGAGCAATTAGGCTATATAAAGAAGTAAAAGGCACCCAAATAGGAAAGGAAGAAGTAAAATTTTCACTATTCACTGATGATATGATCCTATATCTAGAATCTCCTTAAAAATCCACAACAAAGCTATTAGATCTAATAGACAAGTTCAGCAAATTGGCAGGATACAAATGAAGACAAAAATCAATAGCACTTCTATACACTATGAAGTGCAATCTATGGAGAAATAAGGGAAAATGCATCTTTAATAGCAACTAAAATAATCAAATATTTAGGAATAAAACTTAACAAAGGACATAAAGGACCTGTATTAAGAAAATTGCAAGACATTGCTAAAAGAAACTGAAGAAGACTTAAATAAATAAACAAATGGTGCTGGGAGAGCGGCATATCCATACCCCCAAAATAAGAAAACGGGCCCATATTTCAAATAATATACAAAATTTAACTCAAAATGGATCAAGGATGTAAATATAAATGCAAAAATGAGAAGACTCCTAGAATAAAATCTAGAGAAACATCTTCATGGTCTTGTCTTAGGCAGTGCTTACTTAATCTTTACGCCCAAAGCATGAGTAACAAAAGAAGAAATAGATAACTGGTACCTCTTCAAAACCAAAACCTTTTTCATCTCAAAGGATTTTACAAAAGTGTTAAAAGGCAGCTGACTCAATGTGAGAAAATAATTAGCAGTCATATACCCTATATGGATTTAATATCCATGATGTACAAATAGATCACATAATTCAACAATAAAAACAAACTACCCAATTAAAAAATGGGTGAAAGAATTCAAAAGACAATTGTCCAAAGAAGAAATACAAATGAGAAAGAAACACATGAAAAAATTTCAACATTACTAATTACTAGAGAAATGCAAATCAAAACTACAATGAGATATTTCACACCTATTAGACTAGCCACTATTAAATAAATCAGAAAACTGTAAATGTTGGAGAGAATGTGGAGTGATATGAATGCTTATTCAGTGTTGGTGGGAATGTAGAGTGGTACAGCCACTGTGGAGGACCCTTTGGCAGTTGCTAAGTAATTTGAGTATGGACTTGGTATGTGACCTCAAAATACCATTACTCAGTATATACCCAGAAGAAATGAGAACAGAGACAGGAGCAGACATCTGAACACTGATATTCCAAATGGTGATATTCACAATAGCCAAAAGTTGAAAACAACCAAGGTGTCCATCAACAGATGAATGGATAAACAATTTATGGTGTATTCACACAATGGAATGTTATGCAGTGGTATGAAGTCGTGAAGCATACGAGAACATGAATGAACCTGGAGAACATTATGTTGAGTGAAGCAACCAGACACAAAAGGACAAATATTGTATGATTTTGCTTTCATGAAGTAAATATATTGTGTAAACTTATGGAGTTAAGGATTAAAATATAGGAAACCAGAAAGTAGTAGGATGGTAGGAAATGGAAAGCTGAGGGTTAGCCTTTGCAAAATTGGTAAAATGGGTTTTAGTAAAATTTGGAAATGAATAGGAAAGTTGAAAGCAAATTGTGGTGTTTGTAACTAGCAGCAGTATTATATGTATGACAGTGGTTGAAAGGGAAAGCCTAAGGTCACATGTATTACTGAAAGGAAAGCTAAAACCTATAACATGGGACTGTATAAAATAGTAAAAGCTTATATATAATGTGGATATGGGTGATATTGCATATATAAGACTATTTTAACAAAATAAAAATAGAAACACACTAGAGAGAAGGAAAAATAATAGCAGCTATTTACTAAAGGGAAAGCATAGAAATATTAAGAGGTGATGAGTTTTGCGTGTTTATTATTACTATTATTTGAAGAATGATAATGCTCTAAGAATGATTGAAGTGAATGTGCAAATAGATGATTAAACCAAATATCATTGATTTTATACTTTAGATTGGTTTATTCTTTATTAAAATGTACCATTAAACTTTATTTGTTTTAAAAAATGCAATGTCTTGCCTACATAAAAATTCTGATTGTGGAGGGAGATAACAGATACAATAAAATATATTCTTTCTCCAATATGTCTCCTCTGGTATGAACTCTCACTCATGAGGCTTTCCTCTTTCAGCAGCATTTTTCCTTGTTTCGCTGCTTCTTCTTTGTTTATAGTTGTTGCAAGCATCTGTTTCATGCATGTTTTCTTTTATCATTTAACAAATATTTATTCATCAATTACTTCATGTTAGTCACTAAATATTATTTTTGGAATAAGGAAATGAGTAAGACATCATTCATCATCTCAAAGAGATTTCATGGAAGTAGAAATTAGTACATGCCATATACTGAGGTGGCTCTGCAATCCTTCTGAAAGGATCCCAAAGTTTGGACTCATCCTGTGGAGGTTAGTGAAGGGTTCACAAGAGAGTTGATGATGGCACTGAGACTTGAAGTAGGAATTGGAGTAATTGAGGAAGGAGAAAGGGATAGAATCACACCAAAAAGAAAACACAGGGACACAATTTTGGGTTCAATACAACTCTTAGGTGTTGTGAGATTTTAAAAATAGTTCTTTATATCTGATGAACATTTAGGGGCACAGCATGGATAGTGGAACATGAGACTGGCCAGGTTGGCAGCAGCCAGATAACAGAGAACCTTGTGTTTTGTCCACAAGATATATATATATATATATATGCTTGAAGTTATTGGAGAGTCAGTGTGGGGTTTATAGAAGGTGATGTTCATGAAAAGCCTTGCCCTATGGAAACCTCACTCTGGATAAGTGTTATTCTATCTGTTCTCAAAATCCTGGAGAGATGATGAGGGCTGGAATTAGCACAGTGGAAATGGGACGGAGGAGTGGGGATGAGTGAGTCAGGTTGAACTATAATGTATAAAAATATTCATTAGTATACTATCACAATGTCAGATTTTTATATTCATTATTTTATTAAATTCTTTCAATTACTCCATGAAATCAGTTTCACTATTCTCATTTAATGGAGGAAGAGAGCCAGACTTCCAGCAATGTGATATTCTTATCCAAGGCATGCAATTGCATCTGAATTGAATCTTGCAGTTAATTGTTCCTAGGTTTTTTATGCTTCTTTAGTGATTTACCTTCTTAATAAACAATATTTTGGAAGAGTGTTAGATTTTCAGAAAAATTGCAAGGAGAGCAGAGACAGTTTCCAAGAACTTCTCACCCTGTTTCCCTTGTTCTTATCATCTCCCATCCAAAATACAACATTATATTTATTTTTCATAAATTCTTAGACACTTCATGGTAGTGACAGCTTGTCAGGCTCTCCTTGTTTTTGATGACCTGGATAGTTTTGAGGGGTGCATGTTAGATATTTTTTAAAGTGTCCCCCAGTTGGAATTGGCCTGATGTTTTTCATGATTATATGGGTTTATGGGATTTTTGAGGAAGACACCAGAGATAAACACCATTTTCATCACATCATATCCAGGGTGCATCCTATCAATGTTACTTATCATTTCTGATGTTTACTTTGATCAATAGTATTTTGAGGTTCTCCAAGTATAAAATTCCTCATTTCTCAGTCTTTTGATATATCATCTTTGGAAAGAAGTCACTATGTGAAGCCCACATTCAGGAGTGGGTTTTATGCTCCACTGCCTTGAGATAGAAGTGTTTGCATCAATTATTGGAATTCAACTGCATTGGAGATATGATTCTTTTTAAATTATTCAATAATTTATTTAGATCAGGTTGGACTCATGAAATTTATTTTATACTTTGGGTTGTGATACAATGATACTTTATTATTTTGTTGTTCACTTTGTTCCACTTTTTTCCATGGGAGCAGATTCCACTGTGTCCTGTATCTACTTGATATTATTCCCCATTGTTAAGTGTTTTATTTTAGCACCTACTACCTTCTGGTACTACAAGATGCTCCAGGCTCTTCTGTATATTTCTTTCCCATGTCTTGTTGTCAGCTATTTCTCCAAGAAGACTTTTCTTGGAGAATGGTGTAAAATGCAGTCTGGACACTATCAATACCTTTCTACTGGGTCCTTTTCATGGAGATAATGAGTAAATATACCTGCATACACTATCCTGTGTATATACACATATATGTAAATATTTCTACATGCAGCGCTCTATATCTATATCCATCTACACATGAGTTCATACAGATGTATCTAATTCTAAACCATCATCACATAGAACACTCTAGCCTCCTTTCCTTGCTTATCTGTCACCTCCCACTCCAGGGAGAAATTATAAAGCATTTTCTACTTGTAGGTCTCACCTCTCAGTAGTGTCCTTTTTTTATGATACAGGTTTTGGAGTGTATCTTAGTTCTGCTGCTACCCAAAACTCAAGGGAAATGTAATAGCCTCAGTGATGTACATGGTGGTCACTCCCATGCTGAGCCCCTTTATCTACAGTCTTAGAAACAAGGATATAAATCAGGCCTTTAAAAACTCTCCATATGAGAAACATTCTCTCTGTAAAAGGATCTTTTGTCTCAAGGTTTGAATTTTGCTAAAGATTAGCAAAGATCAAACATTGATAGGTGTAATCTTAGGTATTTTATCAGTGAATAGAAAGATATTCTATTTGCACAATACTCAGAATTCTATCATTTTTATACATCAAAACATTTCTTTCTTCTTTATTTTCTTTAAATCATTTTACCATTTTGATTGTATTCACCAGATACAGTACAAAAAACTGCTGTCTGAATTTTCAGTTGTAAGCTATTTAATACAGGTTATTTGGTATGAAAAATTTTAGTAAGTGTTAGAGGAATGAATGTTTACTGTAGTCTCTGCCAATGAAAACACTGCTCTTCTGCTATATCATTAGGATATCATTGCCATGGATTGAATTAAATGACTCCAGAAAGAGGATATGTCCTGCACTGGATTCACCATATGATTAAGTTTACATTAATCTACATTCTAGCTCCCATATGTGCCTTTCTTCTGCACAGTTCCCAACAAAAGTTAGGTGAGGCTCTAATGGACATTTTAGCCCCTGATTCTTCAAATATTGATGGTGTCACTAATGTCTGACTCATCCCGAGATGCAGTGTTGCTCTTTAAAAATTCTTTTGATAGGCAGAACATTTTCAGGAGATTTCTCTTTGCATTTCCTAAAATAATAGTCCTCATTTAGAGATCACAAAAAGTAATGTAGTATTTTGTCCACTGCCAATTATGTCTTTTTCAAATGTTAATAGGATATTAGGGAATAATATCAGGGTTTTTTTTTTAAATCCCCCAAATTTTTATTGAAAAAAATTGAAGTTACAATAACAATTGAGTATTTATTTTGTAATACAAGTCTACTGATGAGGAGAAAGGAATTATTTTCTCTTTGGCAGATAAGATTTCAGTTATTTGGGTTAAAAGTCAGAATTTCTTATCATCCTAATCAATTGCAATTGTTAATCTGTTAATGCTGATCTGTAATGAGATTTTATGTACTTTATCTTTGAAAATGTCTTTTCAGACAGATAGGCATTGCTAAGTACTGATACCAAGTTATAAGCATTTGATTTTTTAAAATTAATTTTTAATTTATTTTTTATATATCTATATACATTTTTAGGATACATTGATTACACAAATGTTACACAGAGATTCCAGGAGTACCCATATGCCACCCCCCA
Organism: Chaetophractus vellerosus; assembly: GCA_004027955.1. Taxonomy (NCBI): domain Eukaryota; kingdom Metazoa; phylum Chordata; class Mammalia; order Cingulata; family Chlamyphoridae; genus Chaetophractus; species Chaetophractus vellerosus. The sequence goes on along the minus strand of PVKH010005693.1, from coordinate 88 downwards.
CCCCTCCCACAACCCCCCACATGCACATCCCTAAGTGTGGCATAACGCCTCTGTTAGTTACACACATTTTGGGGCTTTGCCATCAAAC
>PVKH010005692.1:0-21803 GCA_004027955.1 Chaetophractus vellerosus | reverse complement strand
ATTTTTTAAGCTATATGTTTTTGTACTCATTGAACTGTTTTTGCCATATATATGCAGTCCCTAATAAGTATTTCATGACTAAAAATCAAGTGGAATTTTAGAGAAACATAATGACATAAAAAATTGGCAAAGAAATAAAACTGCTAAGAATCGCCACTCTAAAAATATTTCTTTTCAGCAGTTTGGTTAGCAAGTTCACTCATTGTCAAGGATAAATCAATTTTTAGCAGCTGTGGAGAACTGTTTAATTCAAAAGTCTGAATTTTTCCAGTGGGAAATGTGGTAAAAAATAACATGCTGGTGTCAGTTTGGGATTATGTCTGTCTAAGTGAAGGAAACATGTACAGCCCTACATTCCAGATATCAGGTGCTAGCATAACCTGTCCATGCTGGCATCAAAATGCTCTCAAATAACCAGTTGAAAATTGATAGTTCATTGTTGAAATTTCTGAATGCATTCACAAGTTATCCCAGTGTGATTTTTTATCACAAAGGGAAACTTCTTAAATGAATTTGTTCTCATTTAATTTCATAATTTTAACTAAGTTTAAAAATACATAAAAAATGATAAGGACAAGCAGGACTGATAAGAATGATACTAAAAGAAAAGAAATGTTTTGTCACTTATATTTCAGAAAACATTAAATACAGCCCAACTCCTAGCCAGAGTAACATAAATCTTCAGAATGAAGTTCTATGTAACTCAATTCCTATTTCCAGATACAACAAATCTAGCTTTGTAAAAAAATTAGATTGTATATTTAAAAAGCAAAATAAAAACACATCTGAACTAATGAAGCAATCAATAGATCCAGGCTTAGTGTGACACAAATGCTGTAATTATCTAACGGGGAATTTCAAATAGCTATGATTAGCATGTTAAGGATTCTAATGAAAAAAGATAACATGTAAGAACAGATGGTTAATTTAATCAGAGAGTTGGAAACCCTATTATAGAATCAAAAGGAAATGATGAAAAGAAAAACTACTGTAAAAAAAATGAAAAATATCTTTGATGGGTGCATCATTATAGTTCACAAAGCTAGATAAGAATCAGTGATCTTGAAGATATGTCAATAGAAACATCCCAAATTGAAATGTAAAGAGAAAAAAGAAAAAAATCCAGACTTTCCATGCACAGTTGTCATACTATCAAAAGCTGTAACACATATAATTAGGAAACCAAAGGGAGAATAAAAACAGAATGGAGTAGAATATTTCAAATACTAATGGCCAAGAACTGTTTGAAATTAATTACTCATACCAAACTACAGGTCCAGGAAGCTCAGAAAACACCATGTAGAATAATTTTTTTAAAAAATCAAACAATACTTTACACCTAGGTGTATCTTATTTAAACTGCATAAAACCAAAACAAAGAGAAAATTTTGAAAGAACTGGGGGATGGGGAACACCTTACTATTGAAGAAAAAATAAGAGAATTACAGCAGACATTTTGTTAAAATCCATACAAGCAGGAAAGGAATGGAGTGAAATTTTGACATATAGAAAGAAAAAATCAAGAACCGAAAATTCTATACCTAGTGAAATTATCCTTCCTAAATGAAGGATTAAAAAGTGACTTTATATCAGACAAGTAAAAAATGACAAAATTCTTTGCCAGCTGTCATGCACAGCAAGTGATGTTAAAAGAAGATCTTCAGGGAGAAAACAAAAGGCATTGGTCAGAAATTGAATCTGCATAAAGAAAAGAAAATCATTATAGAACAAATAAAAGAAGATAGAAAGTGATATTTTTCTCATTTTTAGTTAATCTAAAAGATAACTGTGTTTAAAACAATAGCATTATATATGTGTTGGGTAATTATAGAACATGGAATTGAAAATTTAAAAAATTACAATTTCTGTAAATGGTGAGGATATAGAGTGTCAAGAACACTTATTCATGAGTGATGGTGATTCAAAATGTCACAGTCTCCTTGGAAGACAGTTTGGCATTTACTTACAAAGCTGACCATAGTTTTACTGTATGATCCAGCAATAATGCTCCTACATATTTACTCAACTGATTTGGAAACATGCCATGAAAACACCTGTACATGAGTGTTTATAACAACTTTATTCATAACTGCTCAAAACTGTAAGTAATCAAGACATCTTTCAATAGTTAAACGGACAATGAAACTGTGGTAGATACATACAGTGGAATACTATTCAGCAATGAAATAGAATTCACTGTAAAGCCATGCAAACACATTGCTGAATCTGAAATGCATATTGGTAAATGAAAGAAGCCAGTCTGGTAAGAATACATATTATATTATTCCATTTATAGGAAATTGTGGAAAATATAAAGTTATAGAGATGGTAATTAGATTAGTTGTTGCCAGGGATTCAGGGTAGCAGAAAGTCTGAAATGCATATGCAAAACACAGGGGAGATTTTCTAAGGCAGTGAAACTATTCAATATGGTACTAAAATAGTAGATACATGACAATAGGTTATTGAGAAATCAATAGAAATTTGTAGCACAAAGAGTGAACTTTAAATTTTGCAAATTTTTAAAGTCTCATTTGTGAGATCCTAAGATGGAATGCAAAATGTTTAAAAAAAATCAAACTTTATTAAAACAGTTGAAACAACCTTACTGACTGGCGTGGGTATAAGGGTGCTTAGCTAAGTAACTTTAGAATTTCGTGGTCTTTAAATCTAAAAGCAAAATGAATTGCACTTAAAAACTACTCAAGTTGATAAAGTTGTTTTCCACGGGGGTGTGGGTTCACAATTCTGAAATTGCTCTACATATATATGTGATTGAGAGATTAAATAAACAGATAGCATATCATATGAGCCAGATTTCTACCACTGGAGTTAGAGATTACAGATAAGCAAGAGAAGAAGGCTAGAATGATCCATGTGGTTTTGGAAAACAGTAATAGATTAGAATTGAAGACGTCAGTATGAATTCATGTTTTCTTTAATGTAGATATGGATGTTACATATAGAAATGTTCATATATTTGGGAACATACATTGTTTAGTATGCATACATATGTTTCTTTGTTTTGTCAGCTGAGAAGTCTTAGAAGCAATGATACCTCTGTGGCAAGAAACACACCCAATTCTTGGTTTCTACCATCATTCTCCAATAAAAGGAAAAATGACTCATTCATGGAAAGGAGCAGGAAATAGTCAAGTACCTAGAGCATCTTGTAGTTCAAGAAGGAAGTAAGGAGGTTCTAGAAAGAAACAAAGAAACAGAGAGAAAGCAGAGAAAAAAGAGGGAGGAAGGGAGGATGGAAGGAAAGGAGGGACGGAGGAAGAAAGGGAAAGAAAAAAAAAAGAAAGAAAGAGAAAGCGAGAGGAAGAAAGGAGAGAGGGAGGTGGAAAGAGCAAAAGAGTAGAAAAAGAAAAATTTTAAAAATCACAATTATTGACACATGTTAATGGCACACATGAACCAACTAAAAGTGCTTCTAACAGCCAAGGCTGAGCCAATTTGAGCAAAGACTAAGGAAAGCTGAATACTGTTCAGACTTAATAAATAATAATGTGCCAATATTGGTTCATTAATTATGATTCAATAAGCTTTTGGAAACAAAAATAGACCTTTACCATATACTTCATACCAGAATAAGTTCTAAAATCATTAAAATTTTCTTTATAAATATGTATAATATAAAATTGCTTTTTCTTTTGTCTTTACTTTTGTTTTTAGTAAGATAAATATCTGGTAATCTTTTATTCTCAAACCTTACATGATTGAAATGCCATATTTCATTGCATTAAAAAGTAATTTAAAATCTGTGTTTCCAAAGACATATAAAATTTATATTAAAACACAAAGAAGGAAATATATTTCAAATAAATATTATTACTATTTTTGATATATAATCATATAAAGGAATCATAAAGAGATTAAATACACCAAATTCAAAATACACAATGAGCCTAAATAGAAAGTTATAAAATAATTAATATAAATGGCTATAGAATGTCCAACTTCACAAGATATAAAAAATAATTAAAAGTTTTAAATTATGCAATTGCATATTAAATTGATAAAATATAAATTGATAATGATACTAAAAGGTACAGTGAAATGGCACTTTATTATACCACTTCTGGGAGTGTAAATTGGCATAACATTTCCACTGCCCCATCTGTCAGTGTGTTGATAAATTAATCAATTATTTAATGATTAAATAAATTTAGTTAAATACATTTTTAATAATTAAATAAATCTTACTGTCTGTTGACCCAATGATGCATCTTCTAAAATGTCATACCAGATAAACTCCTAATGATGGTAGAAATGATAAAACTACTAGATTTTCTTGCAGTATTATTTTTTTCCTCTTGTTTTTATTAGAGAAGATGTGGGTTTACAAAACAACCATGAATAAAATACAGGATTCCCATTTCCACTGTGAAGGTTTGAAATTATTTTATGAATCCCAAAAAGAAAAGATTGTGTTTGTAATAATCCATTCCTTTGGGTGTGAGACCCTTTCAATTGGACTATGTCAATGAGGTGTAACTCAGGTTGAGTCTCTGCCCTCTTGCTGGGTCTGATAAAAACAAAGACACAGGAAAAAGGAGCAGCCATATTGGAACCTGCATGTGAAATAAAGGACTCCTGTTTCACCCACAGCTGAGCTGCGAGGAGAGGAACCCCCAATAGGCTCAAAGAGATGAGGTAGAGGGTGGGATGGGCCATATGCCTGATAACTTGCAGCTGAGCGTGGGAAGAAAGTGGAGCAGCTATGATTGATAGTGGAGGCATGGAAAGAAACAAGTCCTATGCCTGGTTACTCACAGCTGAGCTCTTGGTAATGGGCTCTGAGAGAGAGTAAGCCAAGAAGGCAAGGCTGATAATTTGGACATCTTGCTTCACCACATGGCAGCTGACTTTGGTGAGAAAGCACCTCTTGTTGTGCCTTGGGTTAGGCTCTTCATAGTCTTGGAACTATGAGCTTTTACCCCAAATAAATAACTTTATAAAAGCCAATGCATTTCTGTTACTTTGCATTGGCAGCCCTTTGGCAAACTAGAGCAACCACCTATTATTAAAAATTTGCATTGGTGTAGAATATTTCTTAAAATTGATGGAAACACATTTTCATAAATGTACTATCAACTATAGTCCATAGTTCAACCTAGGGTTTACTGTGTAGTGCATTTCCATGGATATTTTAAAAATTTCTATTCTGTCATAATATATACACCCTAACTTTCCCCCCATTAACCACATTCTGAAATATATTTCATGTAAGGAACTATGGAATGATCCTTGAAAGTGTAGTCAGTGCTATTAGTTATATTCACAGTATTTTCCCACCATCACCACCACCACTACCCAAACATTTCTATATTTCCAAAAAGCAACCCTGTACCTTTTAAGCCTTAACTTCCCATTCCCTATATCCAAACCATTCCCTGGTGACCTACATTCTAGATTCTGACTCGGGGTTTACTTATACTAATTATTTCATATCAGTTAGATCATACAATATTTGTCCTTTGGTGTCCAGATTATTGTACTAAACATGATGTCTTCAAGTTTCCTCCATGTAGTCGCATGTATCAGAACTTCATTCCTTTTTACAGATGAGTAATATTCCATTTAGTATATGCCACATTTTATTTATTAATTTTTTATCCATTTTATTAATCCATTCATTTATCCAAGTGATTGACACTTGGGTTGTTTCTATCTTCTGGCATAATGTTGTTATGAACATTGGTGTGCAAATATCTGTTTGAGTGCTTGCTTTCAATTTTGGGGAGTATATACTTAGTAGTGGGGTTGTCAGGTCATACGGTAATTCTATATTCTTCCTGATCACTGGGAAAGTGTGCATATTTAAATTTCTTCACTTAAGCAGCTTTAGAAATTCTAAAACTAATTGAGCTGGTTTTCTATTAATCTAATTTTAGAAACTTACTCTTTGCACTTAGTTCCCTGAAGGATATTAACCAGACCTTTTCAGTTTCACTTACAGGAATAAGATAATGTCTCAAAGCAAAACCAGACAGAATGGTATAAATGTAAATTTTCCCAGAGACAAAAATTTTTATATCCTTGAGCAGTTGTCTGAGAAAGGAGCAAACAAAAGCCTTGCACCTACATAACCATATCTAAACTGTGGTTTATTAGCCACTGAAATCAAGAACAAGTTGGATGTGGTGGAGACAATGAAGGACCCAGAAATTGCACATATCCTTCTCACAAGACCTCTGGCATTACTTTTTTTAAAAAATTTTTAAAAATTATATATTCCTCCCCCCCCCCTTTCTGCTTGTTCTTGCTGTGTTGATTTTTTTGTTCTTCTGTGTCTGCATGTCTCCCCCCTGTTGCGGGGACCCGCCGAGTCAGCTCACCTGGTGGCGGCCTTGCCTACACACGGGCAGCTTGTCCTGCCCGTGGGGGCTTGCCCAGCCTGTGGCAGCTTTGCCCCACCATGGCGGGCTTGCCTTCTCAAGGCGGTCTGCGTGCTCAAGGAGGCCCCGGGAACCGAACCCAGGGCCTCCCATGTGGTAAACTGGCGCTCTACCAATTGAGCTACAGCTGGCCCCATGGCATCACTTTTTTTTACTTGTTTTTTTTCTCCTCCTACCTTTTCCTTTGCCTTTAAAAACCCAACTTCCCATTCTCACTTTGAACTGGTTTTGGGAAGATTCCCCCTGTTCCTTACTTGTGCACTCACAATAAATCACCTTCTCACTAAAAGACATGTTTGTCCTTTGTAGCATGAGATCCTGTGGAAATAGCCATCCTTACAGTAACATTCCTATTTCTCTCCATCTTCTTCAACACTTTAAATTTTCAATTTTTTGAAAAATAGCTATTCTAATGGATAGGAAATGTTATTTCACTGTGGTTTTGATTTGAATTTTCTGGTGTGTAGTAATGTTAAGCATTTTTTGATGTGCTTCCTGGCTATTTGAGTATCTTCTTTGGAGAGCTGTCTAGTCAAGTCGTTTGCCCATTTTAAAAGTAGTTTAACTTTCTGTTGTTAAGTTAAAGAGTTTCTTTATATATTCTGCATATTAAACCACTATCAGGTATGTGGTTTCCCGATATTTTCTCCCATTATGTATGTTGTCATTTTGCTTTTATGGTAAAGTCCTTTAAGGCAAAAAATGATTTTAGTTTTGATGAGGTCCTATTTACCTATTTTTTATTTTGTTGCTTGTGCTTTAGGTGTAAAGTCTAAAACACCATTGCCTAACTCAAAGTCCTGAAGATGCTTCCCTACAGTTACTTCTAGGAATTTGATAGTTCTGACTCTTATATTTATGTCTTTAATCCATATTAAGTTGATTTGTATAATAAGGTATCAGGTAGGTGTCCTCCTCCTTTTTTTTAATTTTCAAATGGAGATACAATTATCCCAGCACCATTTGTTGAAGAAACTATTCTTTCTCAATTGAATGGTCTTTGCTGTTTGCTCCTTGATCAAAAATTATTTGGCCATGTAGATGAAGATTGATTTCTAAGTTCTCAATTTGATTACAGTGTTCCTTATGTCTGTCCTTGTGCCGGCACCATGCTGTTTCGGGTACTGTAGCTTTGTTATAAGTTTTAAGATCAGAAAACGTGAGCCCTCTATCTTCATTTTTCCTTTGCAAGATGACTTTAGCTATTTGGGGCCCTTTATCCTTCCATATAAATTCTTTTCCAATTCTGAAAAGAAATTTTTATTGGAATTGCATTGAATCTATAAATTGCTTGGGATAGGACTGATGTCTTAATGTTTAGTCTTCTAAACCATGAACATGTAAATTCCTTACATTTTTTTTCAGGTCATTTTGATTTCTTTTAGTAAAATTTTGTAATTTTCTGTATATAAGGCCTTTACACTCTTGTTTAGATTAACTCCTAAATACTGGATTCTTTTAGTTGCTACAGTGAGTGGAATTTTACACTTGATTTCTTCTTCCAATTGTCTATTTCTTGGGTATAGGCTCACTACTGGTTATTGGCTGTTTACCTTTTACCCTTCCACTTTTCTGATTTCATTTGATAGGTCTAGGATTTTTGTTGTGGATTTTCAGGATTTTCTATATATCAGATCAAGTCAGTTTGCAAATAGGGAAAGTTTTATTTCTTCCTTTCCAACCTGTATAGCTGTGGCAAGAACTTCCACTATAATGTTAAATGTAAGGTGACAATGAGCATCTTTATCTTGTTCTTGATCTTAGATGGAACACTTTCAGTCTTTCACCATTAAATAGGATGTTAGCTGTGGGCTTTATATATATGCCCTTTATCACATTAAGGATGTTTCCACTATTCCTAATGTAGTATGTGTTTTTATTAAGAAGGGACACTAGCTTTTTCAAAGTATTTTCTGCATCAATTGAGATGATTAAGTGTTTTTTTTTTCTGTTCATTCTTTAATGGATACACATTCATTGATTTTCTTATATTAAACTACACTTGTATACCAGGGATAAGTCCTACTTGATCATGATGTAAAATACATTTAGTATGGATTTGGTTTGCTAGTATTTTGTTGAGAATTTTTGCATTTTTATTCATAAGAGTTTTGGGTCTGTAATTTTCTTTTCTTGTGGTTTCTTTGTTTGGCTTTAGTATGGGGGTGATATTGTCCCCTCCTGTTGTTGTTGTGGTTGTTGAAGAGTTTGAGCAGAATTGCTTTCCATTGTAGGCTTTCTTGGTTTCTTGGTATGGTGGTTGCCCAACATCACCTCTTTGCTAGTTGTCCTGGGTGAGTCCAATGAACTGGAGTATGTGTTGCAACTCTGTTGAGATTCAGGGCCCAGCTGGCACATGGACAGCCCAAAGATTTAAGTCTCTTTGGCATACACCTACCACTCCAGCACCAACTATAAGTTCAAATAGAAGGGACCAAAGAGTCTTGTGTAGGGAAACCACAACTGAGTCCAACTCTGTCACACTGGGGAGCACAAACCCCAAAGCAGGATCTACTGTCAAGGCACCAAACTCATGAGCTAACTGCCCGGACCATAGAGGCTGGGTATCTCCAGGGCTCTCAGGAGCCCTGCTATTTGGGGTAGTGTTTAATTTGGCAGTCAATGAGATCCTGTTGAGACATGCATAAGCATAACCTCTGGAAAGACATTCTGACTCACTTTGAAGTCTCTTCATATAAACTCATTTGTCTTTACCATTCCCCGCTTTTTGTCAAAATCTTTTTCCAGTTGCATTGCTAGTTGGTGCTTGGTAGAGATCCCTCACTGCCAGGGAGGCTCATCCCTGGGAGTCATGTACCACACTGGGGGGAGGTTTTTGCATTTATATGCTGAGAGAGAGGCCACATTTGAGCAACAAGGAGGCTTTCGGGAGATAATGCTTAGGCAGCCTATAATACTATCCTAAGTTTCAATTTCAAGAGTAAAGGTACATAAGCACAGTCATCAATATCAAGGGTCCATCAATGGGCCCCATCCTCCTTCACTAGCCATTGCCTCTGTACTTGGGGGATTCTTACTGTTCCATCAGAGAATGTGGCAAAGCTCCCCAGGATGGGAATTCAATATTATTTCTGTTACTGTGTGAATCTCCACCCACTGTGGTAATGCCCCATGACTATCTGAACACATTTATATGCCTTATATGTATGCCCAGATGAACCTCCTCCCATATATTCCCCTTCACTGACACCCCACAAAAGTGGTCCTCCCCTGCCACAGTCGTAACCCTTTTGTAATCCAAAACTTCTTAAAAAATGAAGCCAATAAAATAGCCAAATACAATTAATAAGAAAATGAAATAATAATGATAGTTTTAAAAATAGGAAATTAAATACAAATAATTAATTAATTAATTAATTAATTTAGGATAATAAAAAATAATGAAAAATATTTTTTAAAAATGTTTTTGACACTTTGCCTTTCATCACTGTAAGACATCTTGTCCTGTATGTAGAGTGACATTTTCTTCCATTTATTCCTCCAATGTCTTACTTTTTTCATTTTTACTTTAAAGAAGTTTTAGGTCACAGTAAAGTCACTTACAGAATGTAGGGGACTCCCATATATCCAACATCCTCCCCCTTTTCCCCCTTCCCCTATTAGTAACATTTTATATGTGGATGGTACATTTGCTACAACTCATGTACAAATATTGAAACATATCTACTAACCATGGTCAGTGGTTTACAATATGGTTTACATTTTGAACCATACACTTTTATGAATTTTGGTGAACCTTAACATGGCCTGTATGTATCTTTGCAAGATCATGTAGAACACTTCCATTGCCCTCAAAATGTTTTCTGTTCCATCTATTCTATTCTTCCCTCCCCCTCCCCTCAGGACTCATGGAACTCACCAGGCTTCACTCTTTGCAGGACCAGATTCATAGTTACTTGCAACAACACTGAGAGCTTAACACACTGGTCTGTCCTACCCTATTGGGCACTGTCCATGCTCTCAAGAGACTCCCACCACTCTATTTGAGAACATAGGGGGCTTCCCCAGGATGGGAGTACAACACCTTCCTTCTCATTATGTGGGTCTCTACCCACTGATATAACATACTATGTCAAGATGAACATTCACACACTTCCTAGAAGTCTGCCTCTGGCACCCTTGGTGTGCCCTGTCCAGAATACCCACCATATCCAATGCCCTAAACCAGTAACCCTACCATGTCCTATTGCCAAAAGAGCATTCCCAACATTGTAGTCTCAACCACGTCCCCACCAATACCCAGTGTTCACCTGCTCCCTTCCCCAGACCCCCCCCCAGTGTCATTGACAGTCCGAATCCCCTCAACAGCCTGCCCCTGAAAAACCTGGACTGCCTAACCCAATATTATCACTGCACTACCGTCATGACTCTCCACTGCATAACAACACAGTTTCACCTTTTCACAGATTTTCCCATATGGGCACTGGCTCACATCCTTCTTCTCCCTTTCCATTTCCTGAAAACCAATCTTTCGGACTCTAGTTTTATGAGTCTGCTCAATTTGCTTAATTCATATCAGTGAGGTCATATAATTTTTGTCCTTCAGTACCTGGCTTGCTTCACTCAACATAAGATTCATCCATGTTATCCTGTGTGTTAATACTGTATTCCTTCTTACAGTTGAATAATATTTCTTTGTGTGTGAATACCATAATTTGCTTATCCATTAATCTGTTGAAGGGCATTTGTGTTGATTCCAAAATTGGCAATAGTGAATAATGCGCTATGAATATTGCTGTGCATATATATGTTTGTGTCCTTGCTTTCAATTCTTCTGGGTATATACCCAGGAGTGGAATTGCTGGATCATACGGCAGTTCTATAGTTAGTTTTCTGAGGAACTGCTATACTGTCTTCCACAATGGTTGCAAAATTCTAAATTCTCACCAACAATGGATGAGGGTTCCCATTCCTCAACATCCTCTTTAACACTTGTAGTCATCTGTTTTTTAAATAGCCGCCAGTCTAATGGGTGTAAGATGATATCTCATTGAAGTTTTGATTTACATTCCCCTAATAGCTAGTGATGTTGAGCATCTTTTCGTGTGCTTTTTAGCCATCTGCATTTCTTCTTTAGAGAAGTGTCTATTCAAATCACTTTCCCGTTTGTAAAATGGCTTGTTTGTCTTATAATTTTTGTGGTGTAGGATTTCTTCATATATGCTGGATATTAGTCTCCTATCAGATATACGGTTACCAAATATTTTCCCCCATTGAGTAGGCTGCCTTTCCACTTTCTTGACAAACTCTTTTGAGATGCAAAAGTTTTTAATTTTGAGAAGGTCCCATTTATCTATTTTTTCTTTCTCTGCTTGTGCTTTGGATGTGAAGTTCTTGAAACCATTTCCTATTACAAGACCCTGTACATACATGCTTCCCTAGATTATTTCCCCAAAATTTTATGGCTTTGGTTCTTACATTTAGATCTTTTATCCATCTTGAGGTAATTTTTGAATATGGCATGAGATGGTGTTCCTCTCTTATTCTTTTGGATATGGGTATCCAGTTCCCCAAGCACCATTTGTTGAAGAGGCTATTTCTCCCAGATGAATGGGCTTGGTGGCCTTGTCGAAGATCAGTTGGCTGTATATGTGAGGGTCTATATCAGAACTCTTAATTCAGTTCCATTGGCAGGTATGTCTATCCTTGTGCCCATACCATGCAGTTTTGACCACTGTAGCTTTGTACTATGCTTTAAAGTCTTGCTTCCAATTTCATTTTTCTTTTTCAATATGTCTTTGGCTGTTCAGGGCCTCTTTGCCTTCCAAATAAATTTCATTGTTAGTTTTTCCAATTCAGTAAAAATTGCCGTGGAGGGTTTTATTGGGATTGCACTAAATCTGTAGATGAGTTTGGGTAAGATAAACATCTTAATGATGTTTAGTCTTCCCATCCATGAACAGGGAATATTCTTCCATTTATTTAAGTCTTCTTTGATTTCCTTTAGCAGTGTTGTGTAGTTTTGTGCATATAAGTCATTTATATCTTTAGTTAAATTTTTCCTAGGTATTTGATTATTTTAGTTGCTATTGTAAATGGGATTTTTTTCTTGATTTCCTCCTTAGACTGCTCATTACTGGTGTACAGAAGTGTGACGGATTTTTGCACATTGATCCTATAACTTGCAACTTTACTGAACTCATTTATAAGCTCTAGAAACTTTGTTGTAGATTTCTCAGGGCTTTCTATGTATAGGATCATGTCATCTGCAAATAATGAAATTTTTACTTCTTCCTCTCCAATATGGAATCGTTTTAGATCTTTTTCTTCTCTACGTGCTCAAGCAAGTACTCATAACACAATAATAAATAGGTGCGGTGAAAGTGGACATTCTTGTCTTGTTTCTGATCTCAGAGGGAAAGATTTTAGGATTTCTCTATTGAATATAATGTTAGCTGTGGATTTTTCATATATACCCTTTTTCATGTTGAGTAAGTTTCCTTCTATTCCTATATTTTGTAGTGTTTTTATCAGGAGTGTGTTGTATTTTGTCAAATGCTTTCTCTGCATCTATAGAGATGATGCTGTGATTTTTTTTCTTTTGATCTGTTTATGTAGTGTATTACATTGATTGATTTTCTTATGTTGAACCATCCTTGCATACCAGGGATGAAAGCCACTTGGTCATGGTATATAATTCATTTGATGTGTTGTTAAATATGATTAGCAGGTATTTTGTTGAGGATTTTAGCATCTAAATTAATTAGAGAGATTTGTCTGTAATTTTCTTTTCTCATGGCATCTTTGTTTGGCATTGGTATTAGAGTAATGTAGGCATCATAGAATGAGTTAGGCAATGTTCCTTCTACTTCTATTTTTTGGATGAGTTTAAGCAGAATTGGTGCTAGTTCTTTCAGAATGTTTGGTAGAATTCAGTTGTGAAGCTCTGTGGTCCTGGGCTCTTCTTAATTCGGAGGTATTTGATGACTGATTCTATCTCGTTAATTGTGATTGGTCTGTTGAGTTCATCAATTTTTCTTTCATCAATGTAGTTTGCTTGTGTGTTTATAGTACTTTGCCCATTTCCTCTAAATTAGTATTCTTGTTGGCATATAATTTTTCAAAGCATCCTCTTATGATACTCTTTTTTTCTGTGGGGTCAGTGGTGATACCCCTTCCTTGTTTCTTATTTTGTGTATTTGCATCTTCTCTCTTTTTTTCTGTTATTCTAGCTAAGGGTTTGTCAATTTTATTAATCTTCTTGAAGAACCAGCATTTGGTTTTGTTTATTTTTTCTAGTTCTTTCTTATTTCTGATTCCATTCAGTTTTGCTCTAATCTTTGCTATTTTCTTCTTTCTACAATATTTGGGGTTGGTTTGATGTTCTTTTCCTAATTCCTTCAGGTGTGCAGTTAAGTGTTTGACTTTAGCTCTTTCTTCTTTATAATATGGGCATTTACGGCTAAGAATTTCCTTCTCAGTATAGCTTTTGCTGCATCCCATAGGTTTGATAGGTTGTGTTTTCATTTTCATTTGTTTCAATGTAGATACGGATTTCTTTTGCAATTCCTTCCTTGCCTGTTAGTCAAGTGTGTGTTGTTTAACTTCCATATCTTTGTGCCTAATCTGCTTCTCTGCCCCTTGTTGTTTTTCAGCTTCATTCCTTTGTGGTCAGATAAATTACATTGTATAATTTCAATCTTTCTGAATTCATAGAGTTTGTTCTGTGGCCTAGCATGTGGTCTTGAAGAACCAGCTTTTGGTTTTTTGGTTTAGTTTGTTATTTCTTTGGTTCTTCCAGCTTTGTGGTTAGATCTCTGATTAGAAATCTTTCTTATTTTTAGTTTAAGCATTTAAAGCTATAAATATCCCTCTGAGCACTGCCTTTGCTACATCTCATAAGTTTTGGCATGTTGCATTTTCATTTTCATTGACACTAAAGTATTTTCTAATTTCCCTTGTGAATTCCTCTTTATTCCATTGGTTGCTTGAGAGTATGTTGATTAATTTCCACATATTTGTGAATTTTCAATTTCTCACTTTGCTTTTTATTTTTAGCTTCATTCCATTGTGGTCAGAGAATATACATGGCATGATTTTAATATTTTCAAAAAGTTTTTGTAATCATTGAGTCTTTAGGTTTTATGACCTAACATGCAGTCTGTCCTCAAGAATGATCCATGTGCATTTGAGAAGAATGTTTATTCTGGTTTTTTTGGGGGGTGAAATGTTCTTTATCAGTTACATCTAGTTGTTTAGGGTATTTTTCAAGTCTTGCATTTTCTTGTTTATCTTCTGATTATATGTTTTATCCATTATTGAAAGTGGTGTATTAATATATCCTACTTTAATGCAGAACCATCATTTTCTCCCTTTAAGTCTGTCAGTATTTTCCTCATATGTTTTTGGGCTCTGTTGCTAGGTACATATATCTTTAGTTTTGTTAAAACTTCTTACTGAATTAACCCCTTTAGCAGCATTTAATGACCATCATTGTCCCTTGTAATTGTTTTTGACTTAAACTCTATTTTATCTGACATTACTATAGCTATCCCAACTATCTTTTGGTTACTACTTTCATGTTATATACTGTTTCCATCTTTCACCCTCAACCTGCTTACATCTTTTTAATTAATGTGTAGTGCTATCAGATTGCATATTGTTGGGTCATAGTTTTTATTTTTTTTAACTTTATTTTGTACATTTAATAATGGAAAATATAAACAATTAAAAACTAAAAAGTAAACACTGATGAATAAATTCATACATTTCTCAATTAAATGTACTGGATACATATAATTTTTTAAAATCAAACAATGTGTTACACAATTATATTTGGTTCACAGTAATGCATTCATACAGTATTTGTCCTTTGGCATCTGGCTTGTTTCACTTAATATAATGGCCTTCAGGTTCATCCATGTTGTCATATGCTTTGTGACTTCATTTCTTCTTACAGCTGCATAATATTCCATCGTGTGAATAGACCACAGTTTGTTTGCCCACTCTTCTGTTGATGGACACCTGGGTTGTTTCCAGCTTCTGGCAATTGTTAATAATGTTGCTATGAACATTGGTGTGCAGATATCTGTTCATGTCACTGTTCTCAGTTCTTCTGGGTATATACCCATTAGTAGTATTGCTGGGTCATGTGGCAAGTCTATATTCAACTTCTTTAGGAACTGCCAAACAGTCCTCCACAGTGGCTGTACCATTCTACATTCCCATCAACAGCAAATAAGTGTTCCTATCGTTCCACATCCTCTCTAACACTTGTAGTTCTCTGTCTTTTTAATAGTGGCCATTCTGATAGGTGTGAAATGATATCTCATTGTAGCTTTGATTTGCATTTCCATAATAATGAGTGATGTTGAGCATTTCTTCATGTGTTTTTTTTTCCCTTTGTATTTCTTCTTTGGCCAAATGTCTATTCAAGTCTTTTGCCCATTTTTTAATTGGGTCATTTGTCTTTTTATTGTTGAGATGTAGCATTTCTTTATATATCCTGGATATTAAATCCTTATCAGATATGTGATTTCCAAATTGTTTTTCCTGTTGAGTTTTATTTTATTATTATTTTTAATCCATTCTGCCTATCTCTGTCTTTTGACTAGAGAGTTTAATCCATTTATACTTATAGTCACTACTTATAATGCAGGACTTTCTTCTGTCATTTTACTATTTAGCCTTTGTATTTTTTGTCCCCCAATCTTCCATTAAAGCCTACTTTTATATTTATTTGTGTGTTTTTTGTACCATATTGAGTGCCTTCTCTTTTCTATCTAGATATATTTTTCTTCTGTTTTCTTCGTGGTTACATCAAGTTAAAATATAACATCTTAAATCTGTAACAATCATACATAGTTTGATATCAACCTGACTTCAGTAGCATATATATATATATTTTTCCTATACCCTCCATCTTCCAACCTTTTTTTTGAACTTTTTACCACTTACATCTTTGTCCAAAATATATCTCAAGTCATGGATTTATTTTTACTTTTTATGCATTTGCATTTTAGCAATTCTAGGAAGTGCAAATTGGAATTACATACTAAATAATACACTACAATAATACTGGCATTGATAATTACCCAAAATATTACTGTTATCACAGGTCTTTATTTCTTTATGCTGCTTTGAAGCACTGTCATGTGTTCTTTCCTTTCAGTTTAAAGAACTTCCTTTAGCATGATTTGTAGGGCAGGCCTAGTGGTTATGAACTCTCAGCTTTTTTGTGTTTGGGAGTGTTTTAATCTCACACTCATTTTGGAAGAAAATTTTTCAAATTAATTTCAAATAAATGCTTCATGGGCAGTGTTCTTTCAGCACTTTAAATATTTCAACCCACTTCTTCTTGCCTCCATGGTTTCTGATAAGAAATCAGCATTCAATCGAATTGTGACTCTCTTGTTCATAACACATTGCTTTTCTCTTGCAGCTTTCAGAATGCTCTCCTTGTACTATGCATTTGATAATGTGATCAAAATTTGATGGGTGTAATTTTTTTCATGATTATCTTGTTTAGTGTTGTCAGGGCTTTTTGATTTTGCATATTCACATCTTTTCCTAATTTGGGGAAGTTCTCTCTCATTATTTATTTGAATATGCTTTATGCCACTTTCTTTCTTTTTTTTTGTTTTTTAAAGATTTATTTATTTTATTACATATCTCCCCTTCCCCTGCTGCGGCGATGCGCCGAGAGTGGTCACTGCGCAGGCGCGGCTTTCCCCGCTTGTGGGCGGTCTCTGCATCCGTTCACAACCGGCTTTCAGTTCGTGGTTGGCTGGCTGCGCTCCATCCGCGGGCGACCTGCCCTGCCCATGGTGGCTCTTGCCATGTCCGTGGCAGCTTCTTGCCCTGCCCATGGGGTCTCCGGCCCACCCATGGCGGCTTGCCATTCTCAAGGCGTTCTGCCAGCTAGGAGAGGTCCCCGGGAATTGAACCCGGGGCCTCCCATGTGGTATGCCAGCGCCCTATCCACTGGGCTATCGAGCCAGCCCCCACTTTCTTTCTTTCTTCTTCTTCTGTGACAACCTTAATGCATGCATTGGTATGCTTGATGATGTCCCCGAGGTGTCTTTCACTATATTCACTTTTGATAATTTTTTTTTCTTTCTGCTTTTCCCTTGAATTATTTTAATTGTCTTTGAGTTTGCTGATTTTTTCTTCTTCCAACTCCAATGTGTTCTTGCATTCCTCCTGGACATTTTTTCATTTCAGTTACTGTGGTCTTCTACTCCAGTAGTTCTGTTTGGTTTCTTATTAATATTTCTACCTCAATTGTTTTATTTTTCCATTTATTCATTTCATTTTTCCCCCTTTTTCCACCACCTTTCTGTGGGTTACTTGAATTTTTTTTGGGGGGGGGTTCATTTTGACTTATCTGTAACATTTTTTAATGTATCCCTTTTTTTTGTCATTGCTCAATACATTACATTATATATACACAGGTTTCACAGTTTACTTGTTTCATCATTTTATCATTTTGAGTGAAGTATAAAAACCTTACCTACCTTTATGTTCTTTTATCCTCCTCCAATTGTAATATAATTTGCTTACATATTTCTTCTGTATATATATACTAAAAACATAAGACATTGTAATTTTTGCTTCAATAGTCGAACATAATTTTAAAAACTCAAGATGATAAAGAAAGCCTCTCATTTTTACCCATAATTTTCCTTACCTTGGTCTATCTCTTTTCCTGATGTCACAAGATTCCTTCCTTAAAAGTTTATTTTCTGTTTAGAGAAATTTCTTTAGCTACTGTTTTAGGATATATCTACTGGTGACAAATTCTATTATATCTGAGAACACCATGAATTCCCATTTATTTCCAAAGGGTATTTTCATTGGATATAAAATCCTGACTTGACAGATGTTTTCTTTCAACATTTCAAAAATAGGCCACCACTTCCTTCTGTCCTCTAAGGTTAAGATGTGGTTTCTCTGGTAGCTTTCAGTTTTGTTTTTGTTTTTTTAATTGTTTTCAGTTTTCAAAAGTTTAATTATGCAGTTGTTTGTGAAGATTTATTTGCGTTTTCTTGTTTGGGGATTTCTCAGCTACTTGAATATATGTCTTCCAAATTGGGACGTTTCCAGCCATTATTTCTTTGACTACTTTTTCAGCCCCACCCTGTTTCTCTTCCCCTTCTGGAATTCCAATGACATGAATGTTGAATCTTTTGTTTTGACCACAGGTCTCTGAGGTTCTGTTTTTATTTCTTTTCTTTTTTCTTCTTTTAGTCTATTTTCTCACTATTGTTCAGATTGTATAATTTCTATTTTTCCTTCTTCCAGTTCACTGAGTCTTTCCTCTCTGTTCTGCTGTTGAGCCAGTCTCTGAGCTTTTTAATTCAGTTAATTTAGTTTTCAGTTTGAAAATTCCTGTTTGGTTCTTCTTTATACCTTCTCTTTGTTTGCTGAGACTTTGTGTTTCTTGAGGTTTTATAACTTTTTCATTTGGTTTAAGTATGTTTTAAATTGCTCCCTATATTTTTTTAAATAACAATTGCTTTAGCATCTTTTTCAGATAACTCCAACATCTCTTTCATTTTGGTGTTGACATGCATTTATTGTATTTCTACATCTGGTTTGTTATCGTCTTAATTTCCAATATGATAAATAATATTTAATTAAAATTGAGACATTTTAAATTATGTTTTGAGATTTGGGATCTTATTTAAACTTTATTTTAGCTGGCTTTCTCTGATGCTGTTCCAGCAGGGGAAGCCAGGTTCCACACATGGCAGCCACTGACACTTGCAGACGGGGATTCCTCATTGCTTCGAGGTGAGGGTGGGAGTTCAGACTTCACACATGCTCTTAACTGACAGTGCAGCGTGAGAACTCTTTACCAGATGAGGAATGAAAGTACCTAATCCCATGTGTTCTATTCTGTCAATTCTCTGGTGGAGGTGTCAGGGGTACTTGTTATAGTCTTGTAAATTTGAAATCTAAGTTCCCCACTTGGTTTTTGTTAACATTAGTGGTGCTGGAGGCACAGATATTTCTGTGGTATTTGGATGGTAGTACATTTGTTACTTGTAGTGGATTAAATGGTAACCTCCAGCAAGATATGTCCATGTCCTAATCCATAGAATCTGAGAATTTGGCCTTATTTGGGATAATGGTTTTCTTATTTTACCAAAGGACTGCTGTTGCAAAGTACTAGAAATTTGTTTGCTTTTATAATGGAGATTTTATTTAGGGAAAAATTTACAGTTCTGCAGCTGTGAAATATCCAAATCAAACCACTGTTAGAGATGCTTTTTCACCAAAGTCAGCTACTGGTAATCTTGACATCCTGCCATATGTCAAACGGACATATGACAAGGCTCATCTCCTCTTGAGCTGCTCTGTGGACCCAACCTCTTGGGAGCTTCATCCTTAAGCTTTGGCTGCTAGTGATTCTCAAGTGCTCTCTCACATAGCAAGGTCAAAAATGGCAGAGCTCCCTTTTCCTGTGTGTGTCTCTCTCTGTGTCTCCATTTATATAAGGCCAAGCAAGAGTGCTGAGACTTAATGTGAGTCATGCCTCACTGATGTCCAATCAAAAGGGTCTCACATCCACAGGAATGGATTAGTTTGAAAAAAATAATCTCTTTTATTTTTGGATTCATAAAAGAACTTCAAGCTGTCACATTCCAGCCTCTAAATCCCCAGAAGACATTTTCTTTCCATATTTAAATTGCACACATTACATCACAATATTTTAAAAACCTTAAATGATTTGCATAGCAATACTAAATACAAAATCTCATAAAAATCAGTTATAAGCTTGGAGTTTGTCTTGGGGCAACATTCCCCTCAGCTGTAGACCTGTGAAACTTAGAAAACAAGATTTGTGATTCTAATACATAATGAGGTACACTCACAAGATAAACATTTGCATTACCACAAGGAAAAATTGGAAGGAAAACAGGTGTCATGAATCTCAAACAGTTCTGAAAAAATTCAGGACATACTCCATTAGATTACAAAGTCTGAGAGTCAGCCTTAAAATGCTGTTTTCTTCTCCTTGGAGCTTCATGGGTGTCCACCCTTTCTAAGGGCTTACTTGGTGGCCATCATCTCGGTTCCACCTTCATCAAGCATCTGAGTGGTGACTGAGCACTAGACTTCACCCTCCAAGAATATTAGGGTGACATCTACAATTTCTCCATTCTCTAGGGTACAGTCTCAGCCCCCTAATACAGAGAGGTGATGGCAATAGTCTCCCTAATCTCGGGCACACAAGCCCAACACTCTCAGAGCCCTGGGATGGTGACCTAACTGTCTCTAATCTTTGGGGAATGTGCTCCATCCTCCCTGTAGTCTGTGTGGGGGCAAACTTTCCCTGAACAACAGGATGGAAAAGCCCCTCTCCAAAAGCCATGGCAAACTCATCCTTTCGACTCATATGGGTGGGGTCCCTTTCTTGACCTGAGAAGGTGTCTTATTTCCAGACCTCAGCTACCATGGTTTTCCTCTTGAAGCCATTTTTCCTTAAATCCTGCCTCTTCCTGTCCCATTTAGTCCATCCTGACAGTAGTTTCATTCATACAGATCTTGCAGAAAGCTTATTGCCTTAGCATGCAGGAAACAGGGGTCTAATTCTTCAGACAGGAAGACTTTCTTCAACTGTTTCCTGAATAACTCCATTTCCAACCCTCACTTACAAGGAAATGACCGACTAGTTCCAAGTTTAGTTAACTCCTCACATGGAGCACTGTCCTCTGGGGTCTTTTTTTCCAGAAACTTAGAATTTCCCAAATTATCAATTTCTGGTTTCTTTGTGCCCAGTACCTTTCCCAGCTTATCCATTCCTCCCTCATTATGCTATAAGCTGCAAGGAGAAGCCAGGCCACACTTTTCATTTTCATTTGGCAATCTCCTCAACTAAACATCCAAGCTTATCATTTTCAAATTCTACCTTCCATATAACATCAGGGGTCCCCTTTAAAGTTCTGCAATTTTTTAAAAAAGGGTCACCTTCCTACCAATTTCCAAAAATAGTTTTGTCATTTCCTTTAAGGCCTAATCAGAAATAATTTTAGGGTCCATATTCCTACTAACAGTCTCTTCAAAGCAATCTAAGCCTTTTCTATCAAACATCTCACAATCCTTCCAAATTATACCCCTTACCCACCAATTTCTTTCATAGTTTGCCAATGGACTGCTGATGCAAAGTACCAGAAATGGGTTGGCTTTCATAATGGGGATTTTATTTAGGGTGACAGTTCCAAAGTTGCATAATGTTTAAATCAAAGCAACATCATAGATGCTTTCTCACCAAAATTAGCTACTGGTAATCCTGGCATCATGTCAGGTGATGATTAGGCAGGTGACAGGAGCCATCTCCTCTTCAGCTGATCTGTGGGCCCAGCCTCTTGTGGGCTTGGTGCTTAAGCTCTGGCTTCCAGTGATCCTCAAGACCGCTCTCACATAACAGGG
>PVKH010005691.1:0-21798 GCA_004027955.1 Chaetophractus vellerosus | reverse complement strand
CCGCGAATTGAGCGCAGCCAGCCACCCGCGAACTGAAAAGCCGGCCGTGATGGAAGCAGAAGCCGCCCACAAGCGGGGAAAGCCGCGCCTGCGCAGTGACCCAGTCTCGGCGTGTCGCCGCAGCAGGGGGGAAGGGGAGATATGTAATAAAATAAATAAATCTTAAAAAAAAAAAAAAAATACACAGCTTTCCTCATAGTGCTCGGCTGTATAATTATTATTTTCTAAGTCATTATCAATATATTTTCCTTTGCTCATGTTCTATCTCTGGACCTGCTTCTTTTTGACTTATTTAAATTCCCAGTTACGTTTAATGCTATCTGTTTTCTTGGTCTTATTACTTCTCTTATAGTCAATTTTCCAATATTTTCTTACAATAATGATCACAAGGTCTGATTTTGATATGCCTCCGAAGATAGTATGTTTCCTTTACTTTAACACCTCAATATATCCTTATTTCTATGTCTCAAAAGAGTGGGGGATAATAGGGGTCAAAAGTCATTTTAAAACTGCAACACTAAGTGTTTCTTTTGGGGAAGTGGATGTGGCTCAAGTGGTTGGGCTCCCGTTTACCATATGGGAGGCCCCAGGTTCGATTCCCGGGGCCTCCTGGTGAAGGCTAGCTGGCCCACGCAGCACGGTGAGCTGGCACAGCAAGATGACGCAACAAAGGGAGAAAAGCAGACACAGAAAAACGCACAGCAAATGGACACAGAGACCACAAGCAGCAGGGGGGAGATAAATAAATAAATCTTTTTTAAAAAATGCAACACTAGAGTTATATCTCAGTATAACAGAGCAAAGTGTAACTATATATAAAGGATTACTATATGTATAAATATGTTCAAAGCTCAAAACCACTGTCCTTGAATCTTTTGATTTAAGGAAAGTTAAATGACAAGAGGATTCAAGGAAATGGGAAATAGCTTTGTTATCACAATAACTGAAAGTTTAGCAGCATATTAAAGAACTTTATATTACCATTCTTACCTAGTCATTAAGAAAATAGAAACAATTGTCAATGATGCCTTATTATGGTCTATATTCTTGACAAGTCTACTATAGAGATTTAAGCAATTTCAAATAACCTCTTAGGTAAAGATAAATTTAGAAGTGAAAATGATGCTGATGAAACTAAGCTTTAATTAAACACTGTTGCCAAGTACTATGCTAACCAGTATAAATATACCATCTCATTTAATTCTCATAAAATCAGTATTAATAAAGTATTGTTATTACCACCAGGAAGCTGAGGCAAACATGACTTGCTCAAGCTATAGACTGTAGATGTTACAGAGCCAATATACACTTGTACCCAGAGAGAATAACTTTAGAGCCTGCATTCTCAACATCTAATTTCTATCACATGATATCACATACATGAGATTCTTAAAATTAAGCAAATTGTCCTTAAATAGCATTCGAAATTAGTGAAAGAGCCAGAAATAGAATACAGATTTCTTAAGTCTTCAGAATTCTTCAAGCATGACTTATCTTCAAAGAATTTTAGAGCCAGTAGGGACAGATGCAGATAGATTAATCAAGATTATGTAGTCAGATGCAATTTTTCTTTGTACTGGTCCTATCATTAATTCTAAGTCAAGTATTCTTTCTCCATAAATGAATTCCTGAATAAGTCACACAAAGAACAAAATCAAGAACTGGGAAAGAAAGGCCTAGTAAAACAGAACACCTGCATGTACAAAAACAATGCTTTTTTTTCCTAGATGAGAGAACCATCTATCAAGTTTTACTGATACAAATATACAAAAAGGAAACCCTTGTGGCTTTTCCACTTAATACACAGAATTCATCCACTCTTTGAAGTTTTCAATAGTTGTGAGGTTCTCAGACCAAAATTGGTTTTAATGTACAATGCCTATTTCCCAACAACAGTATTAAATTTGGGCTAACTAAAATCAATGTCCCCTAAATAAGTTTTTACCATAACATTTCAATAAAATATATTTCATTTTAATACTGCTATCCACAGTAATGTAAAAATATTAAGTAAAAATTCTCAACATTTGAGAGACTACTTTTTGTTTGGGATGGGTAATTGTAAAAAAAATCAAAAGAGTCACTGCTCTATGAAGTATAAAATTACACTGTAATTACAATATCTGTTTGAACAACAAAGTATTCTATAACAGGAAGCATCAGAACACACTGAATGTCCCAAACCCTGGTGACAGACTTTTAAAATTATGCATTTGTAGCCAGGCAAACGAGCCCAAGACTTCTGCCACTACTGTGCTCCTACCTAATGGGAGAGTTCATATGCCAAAAACTCCTAGAAAGGATTTCAAAATTTTTAATAGATTCAAGCAAACCAAGGTTTCAAAAATATAATTATGAACATATTACATTTTAATCCAAGCCATAAAGCTCAGTTATAACACCATCTCCAATTGTACAATAATTTTAAATTAGTTTTAAAAACTGTTCATTGAGAAACTGGGCATAAAGCAGATGTCACAGAATCTAAATCCTCAGTGACTCCAGTTATAAAACTGACCTTAAAATATTTTATAATTGAGCCTGTGTTCAATAATAATTATGTTTTCAAGGCAAATTATTTTCTAAATAATATTACAATTAAGATAATTGTATATTCAATTTGCTGAAATCAACAAGTTAAGTGACTAGGCAGCAGGCATTCAACAAATTCTTATTAAATTAGCCTTTCCTTCACAAGACTATCAATTTCCTTTAGATAATACTAAAAGACTGCCAGGTATGTACTCCTTTCAATTTTCCAGTATTAATTCTACTAATTTAATTGCAATTACTGTGTGCCCAAACTTAAAATTATGTAACCCCAATGTTGGCCAAATAATATTGCTCAATCCCAATGATAACCAATTAGCAAAAATTCCCAATATCTCAGGTGCTTTCACTATGCAGAAACAATTCTGAACATGACCACTGGGGAAGCTGATGCCAGAGTTAAGGCAGTCAAGACTGAACTTAGAAGTTGTGCAAAGGATTTCCCATAAGAAGACAAAAATGATGAAGTGATTTTCAATTTCAAAGTTTAAAGATCAATGGCTGGCTAATGTTTAACAAAAAATAGAGCGTGAGGACAGAAATAAAGAACTAGCAGGAAACCCTTTTGGAAAGTTTGGGCTACTGGATTCACTTGAACAAAATTAAGTCACAGCATTACTCTCTACAACATCAAAACAGAAAAATATTTAAAAGCCAGAGTCATGAAAAATATTTGTATTTGCATATTTAATTGAAAATAAGAAAATCATTCTGAATACTCCACATATAGTCTTACTTCCATAAGCACAATGATCAATAATAGATTTAAGTAAAGGTTTGCGTAAAGACTGTAAAAAGAATGGCAAAATGGTTCATTATGTTACAAAAGCGTATTTCCCCCTCAGAAGGAATGCTATTCAGACAGTAAATTCCACAGAAATTCCACACAAAAGAAAATTGTTTTAGCATAGGATTTTAAAAATATGAATGCTGAAAATTCATTTGCTGATACTCTAAGGAATTTACGATAACATACTTCCTAACTGTTTAATTTGGGGCAAATTATTTTAATTATTCTGTGTCTCAGTTTCCTCATCTGTAAAACAGAGATAAGGGTAGCACCTACATCACAGGGTTGTAATGTATTAATGTCTGTGTAGCACAAAAGGGCAATGGAACTGATGTTACCAAGGTCTGGCTAGGCGCAATCTAAAATCTAAGAATGAAAGATGATTGTAGGAAAGGACATAAGCAGGAAGGGAATGACTGAACAGCAACAAATAAGCCAAGATGACTAGAGGTTAAAGGTATAATTGAGAAAAACAAAACTGGAAATGTACTTTGGGGATGAACAACAGTATTAACTTAGGATAACCTTTTTTTTTTTTTTTTTTTGAAGTCTTAGGGCTGGGAATTGAATCTAGAGCTCAACCACGGAGCCATATCGCCTGCCCCCCGCCACACTTTTTTTTTTTTAGAAGGTACTGGGGATTGAACCCAGGTGACCTTGTACATGGGAAGCAAGCACTCAACAACTGAGCTACATTCGCTCCCAAATAATCTATTTTTTTTTTCAATTAACTTAGTCAATAAAAAACATAAAACATTAAAATTATTTGATAATATAATTTTAGTAATAATAATAATAAAGACATTTGTAACCTTTCAAATTTAATATCAACACTGACTATGATGTTTGGATTTTAAACTAAAGGAAAGCTTCACTGATAAAAGCGCGCCTGACTGTCCTCCATATGAAGTTTGAGTTTGAAATGACATATAAAATGAGTACTGACAGTGTCCTGGAAACAGGAATAAAATATGAATATTTCACGAGCTCTACACAAAATGGACTAAAAATTAGTAAAAGAAATTTGTAAAATCTTAATGAAACTGAATGAGTTCAAACTACCTTTTCCATGTTTTCCCAACTTACCCCACCCTATCAAAATTCATTCTCCTCTTTATTTCCACAGAATGTATAGGTGTATGGTTCTGTAACAATACTTATTATTATTCTCAAGTCTTCTGCATCTATTATAAGGAATAGTAAGCATCTAGAGAGCAAAGACAGCTCCCTTTTCGTTTTCTGTGTTACTTACAATGCATTTTGAAATGAGCTTGGTACATAGCATTGCTGTCATAACTGAACTACAAGATCCTTGGTAAGAAAATAGGCACCTTATTTATAATTGTTTTATATTCCATGGAGCCTAGCACAGTGCTAAGCATCTACCAACTATTCATATTTATTAATTAATAACTGGAACGTTAAGTTTGCTTCTAACCCTGAATTGCTCATTCTAAAATGCTCATTTTAGAATAGAGAACAAATAAAAATAAATGGTTAAGGAGGAAGGAAATATAAAAGAAGGCCTTTCCCTACAATCCCTATCCCCAAAATATAAAGAAAAGAATGTAAGCTTAAATGACACCCTTACTTCAGTACCTCTGTAACCTTGAATAACTCATTCATTCATTTATTTAAAAACATTTGAGTTTCAACACAGGAACCTGCTAATAATGAACAAATTTACAACAGTTAACTAGTCAGACATAAAGCCCTCACGACCTTACATGTTAGCAAGAAAGCCAGTTATTAAATAATTACAAAGTAACTATTTACTTGCAATTGGGATGAGTGACAAAGTTCACTGCCCTATAAAAGTGCATAAAAGGGGTGCCTTATTTAGAGGCAACAGAAGGGTAAAATGATAACTATCTTTTGAAATTTTGCTCCTCATTTGTAAAGGTTATAGGGCTGTAAGGACTAAATTAAAGAAAGAATATAAAATGTTTACAAGGGTGCTGCCTAGCACACAGTACCTAATACTTTTATTCTGTAACTCCTATTATCCTTGTTCCTCCCTAAATCTTCCCTACACAGATGAGTTTCCAGCTAATAGAGAGTTCTCTTAATATTGTAACAGGATACCCTGTAAAGGAATTAACATAAACAAGCATCAGCAAAGTCCCAGGTCCTCAATCAAGAAGCCTAAAAGTCAAATCCACTTAAAAAAAAAAGGGGGGGGTGGTGGTGGTGGTGGTGGTGGTGGTGGTAATTAATCAATCAATGATTCCCCTGGATTAAAAACTATACTTGTCTACCCCAAATTACTTGGGATATCATAACTCTTTTCTTTTCTTGGTGATTTTCAACCTTGGGAAAGTTTTTTTTGTTGTTGTTTTGTTTTTTTTAAAGGAGGTACTGGTGACTGAACCTGGGACCTCATACATGGGAGGTAGACGCTCAAACCACTGAGCTACACCCGCTCCCCTTGTAAAGTTTTAAAACTAAGATTACAATGACAAAGTATGTTAAACCCATGGTTAATAGTCTATGTATGTTTGTTACCTAAATTTTCGGAATTATTTGGCATATTCAAGTACTTAAAATATTCCTTCTGATTTTGATTTAAATATATTTAAGTTCCCACAAGACATCCTAGAGAGTATAACAGAAATGGGTATAAAGCATCTGTATTTTTAAAAAGCTCTACAGACATTTACAATCCACAGCCAAGTGGCAGCCACATAAGTCTACACTTCCTGCTTATTACCTGGATAGCATAATGTTTGCTGGTGATCAAAACTATAATACAGGATTATCAAAACGAATACTGTATTATGAGCTGAGCTCTTTTTCCCCCTTAACAATTTTAACATCTATCCACCCAAGTTCCAACAACTAAGTATGATCACAACTTAACTGCATCACACTTCAAAGACTTGCATCTAACAGATTTGGATCAAGCTATAACATGGAGGTTTTAAGAATAGCCTCAACAACAACAACAACAACAACAAAAAAGAACAGTCTCTTACCTTTTTAATTGTTTTCATTCTTTGGTATTTTTAATAAGTAAAAATATCTTTATGAACACCTTCCTTCATGAATCGCAAGTATGCATCCAACATTTATAATTTTCCTTGGAAATTGATTTTTAAAAAATTACTGAACTATTGCTAACTAAAACCTAGCCTGTTTGACTCATGAATTTTTTTTACCCTACAAAATGTCACATTATATCTTCTATACATCATTCATTGCTATTATGGTCAATGTGCATTTTAGATGTTAATCGTTTTATTGTCATTTTTTAAATTTCATTGCAAATTATTACCTGAAAATAAGTAAATTGGCCAAAAAGGGGGTAATCCCTCAGCAGAATAAAAATTAAAGGCTCAGAAAATCCATATTGTTTTCTTTCTGGAAATCATTTCAAGCATGATCAAACTACAGAGACATGGAATTGAAGTAAAAATCTTGAATCCCTCTATCAATTGTCATCCATATAACTGAATAATCAAAAAATTATGTTTTAGATCTTGATAATAAATATAATTTTATCAGATGTTCAAATATTTTAAGTGACCAAAGGAAAGGGTGCATTATTTGTCCACTAATGATTAAAGACATATCTTACCTAAGATAAAAAGATTTGCTTGGACAGGAACACCCAAGTCCACTCTTTCAGAATATCTTTGCTCCACTTCCTCTTAATTAATTAAGGAACAGATGTTACAGATGCTGTTCACCATCTAACTGAAATATGAATGCAATGGAAAACATTTTCTGAGGTATAAAACGAACTTTAAAATAATCATATGAAATCATCGCAATGCTTATGAATTAAGCTACCATTAACAATCATTATGGTTAGTTTTGAGAACAAAATTCAATTTAAATGTTAAAGTAATCGTAGTAATTGGAGAAAACATCTTTTTGAAAATGGCCATAAGGTATCTAAGGATCCATCCTAGATAATAATAGAAGGTATTACTCAAAACCCCAAAGTTTGCAACACGAGAACTGCAAACAATTTTCCTACCTGTACAAATTTAATTTGAATGGTTGATACTTGCTCAATGAAATACCCTTCAATATCAATAAACAAAATAAAAGCTACACTCCTAATAAGATGCAGAATACTCTTCCTTTAAATATTCAAATGGTTGGTTTATAATAATTTTGAAAGATATACCCAAAAAGCCTTGATGACTACTTTAGAAATGAGTCTGTGGCTCCCCCTCAATTATGCCCACTATTGGAAAAAACAAACAAACAAACAAACAAAAATAAGAACATATGACCAATAAAAAACAAGTTCTCTGTAAAACATTATTATCCAAACTTGCTTAACTGAGCCCCTTCTAATTAAAAATCTACACTTGTCCATCTTGTCTACAAAAAGGCAGGCACTTATATTTGACTGTATCTTCAGTATTTAGCCTTTCAGACTGAATTATTTCAATGCAGACTTTAGATGTACATTCAGTGAAGGAATCAAGAAACAAACTAATCTTCAGATGATGTGATTTGTTTTTCCTGGAAAATAGGATTTCCCTAGCCAGGATCTTTAGCTCATTTTCCATTTAAGGTAAGAACCAAACATCTTTCCAGATTACCTGAATTTTAATAAACTGGAATCTGGCCTAGATAAAAATCTTCTGAATTACCACTTTCCTTCACATTAAATATTAAAAGGAGTTTGCAAATTAAACACACAAAGTTAGTAGTTGAGAGAAAAACAAATGACAAATGGGCTGGGTCATTTATTAAACAGAAACCAAATATAACCCCAAAAAGGAGTAGGTGACCCCTGACTGATCCTCAACTTCTAAAAATAGTTGAGTATCTTTTTTTTTTTTAATGCCCCCCCACCCTTGCTGCATGTGCTTCCTGTGACCATTTGCTGTGCATTTCTTTCCTTCCGTGTCTGCCTGTCTCCCTTTGTTGGCCAGCTCTCCACACTGCGCAGCCCCAAGCTCTCTGCACTGCGGGCCTCCTGGCCCCAGGGATTGAACCCAGGGCATCCCACATGGTAAACGGGAGCCCAAACAACTGAGCCACAGCCCCTTCCCACAGTTGTATATCTTTTAATAAAACCTAAATTTATAGTCCTTGTTCATCAATGAAACTATCCTTTAATATCAATAACCAAAATTAAAGGAGCTACTATTTAGGAAGAAAAGTCATTTGCCTACTGTGATAGCTTTGTGATGTGTCGTTTTAGCTAGGCTGAATCCTATATTTGCCAGAATTCCATTTCTACTATGTTTCTGGTAAGGCTACAAGGTACATTCTTTCCTAAGAGTTGAAGGATAAAGGGAGGCAGAAGTCATTTTGTAACATACACACACTACCTACCAGCTATTCAATCAAACACTAGGAACTGCTTGAAGGGATTTTGAAAATATAAGTATTATACTTCATTTATCAATTGACATTAACTTTGAAAAGGGAGAGTATAGGTGGGTCTGGCTTAATTAACTAGAAGCCTTTCAAAGGCTTAGGGTTTCCCTAAACCCAGAGGCTCCAAACAGCAACTGGGTCTGCAGTTGCGCTCCCTTGCCAACCGCCTAGCTGTGGCCATGGAATTCCAGCTTGCTCGTGATCTTCCCTTCTGAAATGCTTGCTTGTGGGTCTTTAGACTAACCAGCACCCACAACCCACAACTGTGTAAGCCAATTCTTCATAATAAACTTACGTGTATGTCAGTGTGGGGTTGTGTGTGGGTGTCCTACTACTTCAGGTTGAACCCTGATCTACACACCTTACAATTAAAGTTTCACCTTCATAAAACTTCTAAAATAAAATTTGGCGTATTCCATCAAGCCATTTAAGCCATACTTAGAACCCACAACATGAACCCAAAAGGGTAACCTTAATCAATACATGTTTCAAAATACACATAATATATTTGAGAGTACTTTTACACTAAATAAGTTAAAACCTATTCCAGAATAACAAATGATCTGATCTAAATCCATATTGGTAAGAGAGCAATGCAAATTCATTTTTTTTGTAAAAAAAAAAAAACTTCTTTAATAAAAATGTTGGATTACTCCTTGCTCAATAAACAGGATAGGAAAAATGAAGTATTTTTGAAATAAGTAAATCAAGGCATTAAAGGCATATGGAAAGACCATAAACCCTCCAATTAAAATAGATTTAAGGGAAGCGGATGGGGCTCAAGTGATTGGGCTCCCATCTACCATATAGGGGGGTCCAGGGTTCAATTCCCAGGGCCTCCTGGTGAAAAGCGAGCTGGCCCTGGAAGGCATGCTGGCCTGCGCCGAGAGCTGGAGTAGCAAGATGACCCAACATAAAGAGACACAGAAGAGAAACAATAGGAGACCAGGTAGCTGAGGTGACACAAGAGTTTCAGCACCTCTCTCCACCCCAGAAGGTCCCAGGATCAGTTTCCCGCGCCGCCTAAAGAGAAGACAAGCAGACACAAAAGAACACACAGAGAGCAGACAGCGAGTGCAAAATAACAAGAGGGAAAGGGGATAAATAAATAAATAAACAAACAAATAAATAAATAAAATAGATTTAAGTCAGTTAAGATGAATTATTACTAAAAATTCCTTCATGTTACTAGATTGCAAACAACAGACACTGAGTACAATTTAGATGTATGTATGTATACATACTTCTATAAATAGCTTGCACCGTAAAGAAAAACATTAATAAAGAATTCATGGGAAGACTTAAAGCCACTTGAAATTAACATCCAAGAATACAAATGCCTTTAGCTCTGTACTATACCACTGTGAGTGGACACGTCTTTGAAAATAATTTCCTACATAAACTATCATATTATGTCACAATGAGGTGACAGATTTGAAAGCAATAAAAAGAAACACGAAGAACTTTGGTAGTAACTAGTAAGTGCTGGGCTTATTTTGTACTTTGTAGCTAATTACCTTTGCCGAAAAAAAAAAAAAAAGTCAAGTATAGAATATTTAAAGTGCCTTTTAAGAGTTTTAATATATTTCATTATTACTTAACTGCCAAATTGCTCCAAAGTGGCTCTATTTATTTTTACTCCCAATCTTACCATATGAGAACTCATGTTTCCCCACATCCTACATCTAGGTAATATTTTTACTTTTGACAACTCAATGGGTGTCAAATGGTATGTCACTCCTGTTACAATTTTCATTTCCTGAGTATTTAATAAGGAAAAGCATCTTTTCACTTGTTTTTGTTCGTTCAGGTTTCTTCTTTGAATTGCTTGTTTCCATATTTTGCCCACTTTTCTAATGAATCTGTGGTCTTTTTCTTATTGTTTCTGAATGAATTTTTTATATATACTGAATACAAATGCTTTGTTACATATGTTGCAAATATGTCCGCACTTTGTGGCTTGCCTTTTAATATTGGGTGACTTTTACATAGTAGGGTTATTTTTCATTTCAATGTAATCATACTCATCAATCTTCCCTTATGAGGTTCTATCAGTCAGTAATCCTTCCTTTCCCTTAATCACAATTATATCCGCCTATATTTTCTTCTAATGGTTTTTTGCGCTTTATTTTTTAAGGTATTTAATTCATCTGTAATTTATTTCTGTCTTTATAAACCCAACTATCTTAACATCATTTATTGAATAGTTGCGTCTCCCACTTCTCACCATTCCTCTGCATCAACCACCCTCTTGCCACAATACACATACACATATTATACCGTGTAAACTTTTAGTTTATTATCACTGGTCTACCTGCTTTCCCTCAGTAGCATGAACAATTATTAAAATGACATGAATTTGTGCATTCAAAGTAACTCTGACATTTTTGTTTTCTTTTAGAATTGTCCTAATTACCCATGGAGAGTTTTTCCATGTTAGGAATTCTGAAATCAAAAATTCAATCAGAATTTATTGGACTTTACTGACTATAAAGATTGATTTGGAAAGAAACCATCTTCAAATTTAAGATTAAAATTATCTAAGTTTTCCAGTTTATATTACTGTCTTTTGTCCTGGATCAATCCAGCTAGAACTTTATTTCATTTATCTTTTTAAAGAACACTTTTTGGCTTCATTGAGTTTCTCTATTACTTGTCCATTTTCTATCTGATTGATTTCTGCGCTTATTTTTTACTACTTCCTTCTTGCCTTGGGTTAATTGGCTGCTGTTAGGTTTTTGCTTTTTTAACTTTCTTCAGGTAAGAAATTAAATAATATAAATTCCTTATAAAAATACCACTTTAGTGTTACCTCATGAGTTTTATGTTGTATTTTCATTATCATTCAGTTCAAAATATTCTCTCTCAGTTCTCTTGTGCTGTCTCTTGACAAATGAGATATATAAGTGTGTTTAAAAATCCCACTGCGGCCAGAGCACAACCTCAGCATGATTTGAAACTTTTTCAATTTATGGCCTGGCGTATGTTCTATCCTGGTTAAAGTATCATATGCATTTGAAAAGCGTGAATTTTCCAGTTGTTTGGTATAAAGTTTCATAAACATCAATGAGTTATGACTGGCAGTTCTGATAAGTGTCTTTGATTTCTTTTGTTTGCTTAGGTCTATCAATTGTTGAAAAAGTTGTGTTAAAATCTTAATCTGACTGTGGAACTATTTCTGC
The DNA here is from genome assembly GCA_004027955.1 of Chaetophractus vellerosus. Taxonomy (NCBI): domain Eukaryota; kingdom Metazoa; phylum Chordata; class Mammalia; order Cingulata; family Chlamyphoridae; genus Chaetophractus; species Chaetophractus vellerosus. Next base: position 9,930 of record PVKH010005691.1, on the reverse strand, counting down.
CTTTTATTTTATCACTTTTTGTTTCGTGCATTTGACATTCTGTATTAAGTGAATACACATTTATGATTGTTATGTTCTCCTGATGACATATCATTATAAAACACCCTCTGTATCTAATATAAACTTCTTTGGAAATTTTCTTATTAATAAAGCCAATTCCAGCCTTCTGCTTATTGTTTTCTTGATATATATTTTTCCACCTGCAGCATACCTTGTTTTATTCCACTTCGATTTATGAGCTTGGCAGATATTAGGTTTTTTTTTTCAAATTGAAGATCTGTGGTAATCCTGCATCCAGCCAAGTCTATTGCCACCTTTTTTCCAACAGCATGTTTTTATATGTACTGGGAAACCAAAAAAATTCATGTGAGCCACATTACTGTGATACTTTATTGTGGCGGTCTGGACTGAACTCACAGTACCTCCAAGGCATGCCTAGATATACTTTTCACCTACTTGTGTCTCTAAAGTTTGGCACTTTTAGACAATATACACTTGGCTTGATTTTTTTTTTAAGTTCATTCTGACAGTCTCTGCATTTTTATTGGAGTGTTTCTTCCATTGTTGTTTAATTGATTGCTAATTATCAGCTTTCTATTTGTAGCCTCTGTTTTCTGTTACTATTTTTCTTCCCCTCCTGATTTTTTGGGGGATTATTTCAATATATTTTACAATTCTATAAAATGTGGAAGGTTTACAACCATATAGGGCTGTATTTATTACCTTTACATTATAGGAAAATGTAAAATTTTTCCTTTAGAGTCACCTGTATTATAAAGTCATTTCAGAGGGGGAAAGCACACAGACAGACAGACAGACATACACACCAGATATTTACCATTTTCAACATTATTTCTAAGTCAACAACTTTCTACTTGCTTTCTCTTTTCCCATAAGTCTAAAAATTTTCCTTTAGCATTTTCTGGTGTACAAGTCTGCTGGTAAAGTTTCTTAGTTATCTTTTATTTCAGAATTCTTTACCTCATTTTTGAAGATTTTTATCAAATTAAGATATAGACTATATCTTATATAGAATTCAGCTGACAGTTTTTTTTCTTTTAGCATTGAAAAATTTTATTTAATTCTCTTCTGGCCACCACAGTTTCTGATAAGAAGTCAGCCATTAATGGTATCATCGTTCCCCCATTAAAATGTGTCATTCTCTTGTTGCTTTCGATCTTTAATTTTGGCTTTCAACAGTTTTGACTATGAGGTGCCTCAATGTGGTCTTCTTTTTGTTCATCCTGCTTAGTGTTGGTTAAGCATCTTGAATCTGTGTCTTTCATCAAATTTGGGAAATTCTCAGCTATTATTTCTTCAGGTATTTTTTTCTGTCCCATTCTATCTCCTCTCTTTCTGGGACCCCAATTATACATATGATAAACTAATTAGGTGCTATTTGGTTTTCTTAAACCCTCCCCTCTGGTCTTCATATGGAAATTTCTATTGATCTATATCCTAAATTCATGTATTCTTACAATTAAGCCCACCCAGTGACCTTTTTATTACAGATATTCCTTTTTAACAAATCAACTTTTTCGATACATATTAAAAGCATAGAATTCATCCAACGTGTACAAATCAATGGTATTTAGTATAATCACACAGTTGGGCACTCATCACCTCAATCATCATTACAGCATTGTCATTATTTCAATAATAATAATAATAATAATAATAATAAACAGACAAGAAAAATGTTCACCTCTCAATCTCTTCTATTTTTAAGTTCTAGAATTTCCATTTGGTTCTTTTTACTGTTTCCATTTATCTGCTAGGATATTTTCCCTGTTCATATTTTTGTCTGACTTTATGGGGCCCATTAGAATAGCCACTTTAAAATATCTGTTAGTTCTAACATCCAGATCATCTCGAGGTTGGTATCAGTTGATTTTCTCTTGAGAATGTGATTCATTTTCTGGGTTTCAGTTTGAACTGCATGCTGTTTATGGATTCTATTCCTTTTCTGTTGAGGGTTGTTTGTTTATTTTAGAAGGCAACTGCCTTTGTTCAATTCAGAACGGCAAACTTTGTTTCTTAATGGTACCTCTGATATCAGTTCAGATATTTAGCTGAGACACTTTAAGCTGAGTCTGTCCTGCACACAGGTGATTCAGGGATTAGCTAAAATTTGGGGGTGCCCTCTCTATGACTTTTTGTTCCTAGATTCCCCCCTTCTCCAACAGCAGGGATTTCCCTCCAGGCTGGAATTAATACTACCTAGTGTGCCCAGCCCTAGACAGCCATTCCCTGTGTAAATGCCCCTTCTGTAAGGGCTAATTCCATTCCAGACTCTACCAGTGCCTTAGGGTAGATGTTTGTTTGCATTATACACATATTTTAGAGTTGTTTCCTACGGGGCACTCAGACTGACAGGAATTTACTCATTCATTTCTGGAAGCAGAGGCCTCAAGTTCTTATTCTGACAGTTAAAAGCTCTATTTCTTCCATAGGGATATTAATCATCCAGTTTTCAAGCCAGCAGGCAGTTTGGCCCTGGTTCAAGTTATAACACTCTCTCTCCTTGCTCCTGCCATCCAGGCAAACTTCCTAGGTGGCAGTGACAGATTTGAACCTCTATTCAAAGGTGACTTAATACCCCAAAGCCAGGTTTTCTATTGTGAGACTGTTTTCAATATCCACATATCCAAAGTTAATTTCATAGCCACTCTGCCCTGTTATCATCCCAGAACTGAGTGGGTCTTCCATTTTATTCCTTGCTTACAGCAATGAGTGTCAGGTCCAAAGGAAAATATATATATAGACATACATAACTTGGTAACCAACATTTCAGGACAAGGGGGTGGGGGAGTAATCTTAAAACACAGTATTAATTGAACTCCCCAAAGAAAACATGGGGAAGCATCTTCAGGGGCCTTGTGTTAGGCAATGGTTTCCTAGACTTTGCACACAAAGCACAAGAAACAAAAGAAAAAAATAGATAAATGGAACCTCATGAAAATTAAAAACTTTTGTGCATCTAAGTACTTTATCATGAAAGTAAAATGACAACCTACTCAATGGGAGAAAATATTTGGAAAACAGTTTTTGGAAGGCCAAGAAAAATGAGCAGTATTTTTTTTTTTAATGAGGCTTAAAAGTGAGGGCAGATTAGTGAAAAGTTAAGTTCAAATTGAAAATAACACAAATTTCAAACCCCCCAAAACAGAATAAACAATTACTATTTTTCTCTTAGATTAAAACCACAGTAGCATTCCATTTGAAGCACAAAATTTTAGGGTAAACATTTCAGGAGACCTTTAAAAAACCATAGCTAAATTTTCATCCAAGTGCTTAATATTTTGTATTGTCCAATTCTGAATCCTTTACCTTAACTTTGAACCCAGTCTGAATCTGCTTGTCTCCTCTCAAAGTTTAAATTATCAAGATGCAGCTTTAGATTTATATATCTAAATTTGGAAAATTTCAGAAGTATTTTCCAACTGCCCCCTAAAAAAAAAAATTAACAAAGACTATATAGTATTTCACTGAATAAGTCCTACTTAGCCTACCCTGTATCTCCAAAATAAAACTTAAGAAACTGCTATATACCAAAAATCTCTCCCCTGCTCCATACAATAACTGTAAATAAATATTTTGGTAGTAACTGTAAAAACTGAGTCTCTTCAAAATTTGAGGAGCTTAGCTGTTCAGAAATTTAAAAAAAAAATTAATCTTCTCAGATCCCTAAATTCTATATAGGTTAACTGGGGTAAGCAAAGTATACTGCTTTTAAATTTAATTTTTACAGTGTAAGTAAAAACACTGGAAAAATTTTTTTCTGTCACCCGTATTTTGGCTAATATAATGATCCAGTACTTTTCAAATACCCCATATGTTTATTTTACTATCTTTGGTCAATCCTCCTAGTCACAGCTTATCCTTACTTTGTTAGTTTCCTTCTTGAAAAGATCCAGAATTCTCATAAGAGCTCTTATTTTACCAAATCCATTCTACTACCCAGTATTATATTTTATATATCTTTTATCAGCCATTAACAGATCACAGCTAATTTGAAGGACAAAAAAACAAATGCCAAGGAGACCAGAGCTGAGTAAAGCACGGCAATGTAGAGAGCACACTCACTGGCTTAGGGCGCTATGGCATGGCACATTATTCCCACGGAGTGGAGGCCGGGTATGTGCGAGCGCTCCCTTACACTTGCACTCACTGGCTGAGTACACGTGACCTCTCAGAACATCTATTCGCAAACTTTTTTAAAAGTGGGAAATAGAGCTAAAAAGCATTAAAAGCATTAAAAGCACTGGCATCAAACATGTTCCGAACTTGCGATGCAAGTGCCCTTGCATTTTTTGCATGTCACTCCCTCCCCCACAAGTCCTTCATCACCCAAATTTCACAAGATAAGAACCAGAAACTGAGAAGTGACTTGTCCAGGCGAAACCACATCCAAGTGCTGCCGAACCTAGACAAAACCGAGATCTCAATGTAGAACACCCAAGCTCACTCTACTGCATCATCTCTCTATAAGCCTACTTTCTTCATTTGTAAACCAAGAGCTTACTTGATATGATACTTTCCAGTTTTGAAATCCTGACTCAATTCTAAATCGTATTTTTTTTAAATTTAGGTTTCTAGACTATTTTCTTCTTTCTGATACCTAGGTAACTAGTACTTTTGAGGGACTGAGGTGAGGGTAAGACATTTTAATTAAGAATCAGGATTTTTCCTTAACTATTTTTTTTAACTAGAACCTTTTTTAAACTTCTAACTGAATGCATAATAAAAATATCTCACTACACATGGAGTAGCATAAAAAGACCCATGAGAGGGAGGTGAATTAATCAATACCAAACAAGTAAATTACTGATTTGACAATTATGAAAATACATAGTTTTAAACTTGTGTTATTTAGAAATTCCAATGAGTTAAAATATCAAAGTTCAGAGCTTTAACTGGCCTGAAATTCTGGTGATCAATGGCTATATAACTTCCAAGACATTTAAAAATATTAAGACCAGAAGTGGATGTGGTTCAAGCAGTTGGGAGCCCGCCTACCACATGGGAGGTCCCAGGTTTGGTTCCCAGTGCCTCCTAAAGAAGATAAGCAAGACAGCAAGCTGGCCCGGTGAGCTGATGCAACGAGATGACACACTGAAGAGACATAACGAGAAAGCACAGTGAGAGACAACAAGCAGGAGTGGAGGTGGCTCAAGCCATTGGGCACCTCCCTCCCACATGTGAGCTCCTGGGTTCAGTTCCCAGAGCCTCCTAAAAAGACAAGTACACAATGAGCAGACAGTGAGCGCAAACAACGAGGGGGGAGGGGGGATTAGATAAAAATCTAAAAATACATACATAAGAAGACTACAATACCTCTCAAGTTAACAACCCTTTTATGAGGCAGCAAGAAATAATAAAATATTTAAAATCTATAAAAACTTAAAAGATGCATCTTAGAATAGACAATTTTTTTAAACATTGGATCTACCAAAAAACAAAGCTGCCTATAAACAGCTGGAGGGAAAAAGTCAATTTTCTTCGCCTCCCATCTTCCCAACAGATAAATGAAGGCATTATAGCTGTTTAATACAAGTTTTAATTGAGTGCTGTCACTGGTAAGAAGAAAAGTGTGGAACCACTACTTTCCATATCAAACAAAGGAGGTAATTAACAGCCATTCTGGCATAATCCCTTATCACCAAAATACACAAGGGATGGTGACTTCTCTCAAAGCTAAAGCTCTGCTACAACAAAGCTGAGCTGTTGTTCCAGGGTCACATTCACTTCTTCTTTACACAAGCATAAATTTACTACTCAGTGAGACACCTATAATTAAACACAAGGAGAATATAATGCTAACATTCAGGCTAGCTTGTATGTAAGAGGAGCCCCCCTCCCTCCCAGTAAGGATGATTGCCTTTCATTTCATAGTTTCAAGTAGCTACAGTTCACTTAGTTTTGATTACATGGCAATTAGATATGCAAATGCATAAGATCCGGAAAAATACTTTTTTAAACGTCAGAATTGTGAGCAATCAGGCCCATTTTCTTCTCTTGTATGTACAAGCAGCTCATTAAACAACTATTGTCAAAAACACATCTCTGCCTCAAATGGCTTGATTTTTTTTTATGTTAAAAACATTCAAAATACATCCTTGGAATAAATCTCTCTTGCAACTTAATGTGTATTTATATGTGCTGGCAAGGAGAAGTGGTAAGCAACCAAACGAAAGAACACATCTGATTCACATTATCAGTGTAGGGTTATTTCAAGACTTGCCAAGAAATTTGTTGTTTTTTTTTTAAGTTAAATACACAATAAAAACTTTCTGTTAAATGATACTTATTAACAAAATAAACAAATATATTACCAAGTATTCCTAAATACTCCAGTCATTTTATTGGGGAACTACTTTAATTTTACATTTATAGGTTTACAACATAAGTTACACACATGTGTCAGTGTGGAGAACCACAAGCATATTTTGGAAGGGAGGGGGTTAAAAAGATTAAATTTGCACTTTAAGAAAGAGAAAAAACATGTTACTTGTATGTGTGGTATGATTTAAAAACTAATGTGAAAAAAAAATTAATGTGGCCACCCGTGTTCTCTGCAAAATGTACTTATTTATTGTCTATAGCTTTGCAATTAATTTTACTTTTAGGGTTTAAATTTCATCTTGGCTTCTAACATCAAGCCCTATCCAACTAACTTAACAAAGCTCTTTCTTTCACTCTTTTGTTTTTGTAATTTAAGTCATAGGTCAACTATATCAAGGTAAATTTTTCAAGTTTCTCATCTATATTATCTATTTGCCATTCCTACACTTAAAAAAAATAAGAAACAGGCTGACTAAAATTCTGTGGTAAGAAAAGCATGAGCATTTTTTTAAGGGGCAGTAATTATGTCCACACATCATTGAGGCAATCAGAAATATAAATTACTGCTCTTGGAGAATACAATGTGGGTAAGGAAATGAGCAAAGAATCTAATTAAACACTAAACTGCTTATTTAGAGAACAAGTGCTTTGGAAATCCAGCAAAGGATGATCAGTGAAGGCTGGTGTACTCTGAAAGTGCTGGGGAAAAAAGTGACTGGTGAAGTAGATCCCCAGCCCAAGTCGCTGCCACCGCTAGGCCCAACAAACGCAGCTGTGCATTAATGGATACCCTGGCTCCACCGCTTCCCAGCTCCCTACACACACACATTCCATTACCCCACTGGTGTGACAGAACTCTTCTCTCTGCTTACAAGAGTCAACTGACTTCCAACTGCTCCTCCAATAAAATTTACACTCCTTAACACGCCTAAAGGAAGTAGCATCTACACCAAGAGGGCCTTCTCAAACCTCCTCTTCTCCTGCTCCTCACCCACAAGGACCTGACTATTCTTTGAACAGTTCAATCTTAATCCTACCCAGGGCCTGGGCACTTGCTCCCACTTCTCTCTGAAACATTCAGCTTCCAGGTCTTCCTATGTAGATACTACCTCCTCAGAGGGACTTTTCCTGGGGGTGAGAGGGACAGGGGAAGCACCCCACCCTGATCACATTTATCACATTACCTTGTTATTCTTGTCATGGCCCTTATCATTATCTGAAAGGACACTGTCCATTTACTTGTTTTGTCTTCCTCTTTAAGTTAAAAGCAAGAAGCTAGCAGTTTTGTCTCTAGTTCAGAGTAAGAAATCAAGAAATACTAAATTATTTAAATAAATTTTCAAAGACAGATGAAGTAATAGTCTAGGTAGATAAAAACATGAATAAAAGCACGAAGGGGAAAAAGAGTGGCCTGCTTGTTGAAAGGTGAGGAGATGGGATTAAAAATACAGAAGATATCAGAAAATAACATTGTATAAGGGAGACAAGGACTCAGTTTTATCATATGCCACATAACATTAATGATGCTAATGAAATGAGACTCCCATATCTGATCATGGTGATGCTACTCCCATTGCTTCAAAAACATTTCATCACACCTAGCATGTCAAAATGAATCCTGGTCTTACTTGCCAGCTTCATGGAAGTGTTTTTCTTTTTCATCCTAATCATTCCATCAATAGGGAATCTGTCAAAAGTGATGAGTCAGTGACAGTCTTCCTACTTTATTTGCCAATGAAACTTACTTGCTATATCTAGATTAAGTTTCCCTTGTCACCAGCCTCATGTATATACTGCAAAATGGTTCAAAACAAATCATTTGTCTAAGTGAATATGGCTAGAAGAGCTCAATCATCAGTACAATTCCCTGGATCACTTTTAATACTTTTTATAATGAGTTTAAGAGAGTTGAAGGGAAAATGAGTTAAAATCAGTGGCTCTCAAACTGAATATGGCTAAATACATATTATATCAATGGCAATGGAAAGAAAGACCAGAAATATTTTTTTTTTAATGAGCACACAGAGAATCTGGTTCATATTCTTATAGTAGATAAATGTACAAACCTGTCAAACATCCAAAATCAGTTCTTAAGTATTTTTAATCATATAAAACCCATTTGTCCAAAACAACTAGCCTAGTACTCTTCAACAAATAAAATCAGTAAGGACAAAGAAAGACTGAGGAGCCATTTCAAATTAAAGGGAGAGGGGAGGAAGAGAGCAGAACAGAGACATGGAAAGAGAATGAAGGAGAGAGAAAAACAGGCAAGGAGAGCAGCAAATGTGATAAAACTGTTACGGATTGCTAAGTCTGGGGTAAATAAGTTATATGGGTGTCCTCTGTACTATTCTCACAACTCTTCTGTAAGTTTAAAATTATATCAAAATACAAGGTTAAAAACATGATTTGTCCCCAATCTTTGATTCTCCACATGTTCAGCGCCACCGCCGCCTCCTCTTCCTCACCTTCCCCCCATCGTCCACCCCCCACCCCCACCAAAGCCACCACCACCACCATTCAACCAAGTAAAGATGCAGTCTGGAGATATCAATTCTAAGATCAAAAATGGGAGGAAATATATGTAATATTAAAAAGAACTTAATCTATCAGAAATGACAGGCAGTATCTTCATTACAAATAAAATGTCAACTAATAAATGTGAAGGGAATGACAGAATTAGAAAAATAACAATTTTGCAAACATCATATTAATAATGATTTGGGGAAGAATCATTCACGAAAGCTAAAACCACTGGGCAAAAGTTGGCTGAGAAGTAAATACTAACAAAGTTTCAAAATACATCCACTTGAATTAGTTAGTAATTTCCAAGGGCCTTTAGAGCAAAGAAACGTGGTTAACACCATTTTAACCTTAATGATCAAAACATTACCATAACGGGACAAACTAACATTGTATAAATCCCAGTGTGAAGCCCTCAGAAGGAAACACCACTTTTTAAAAACATTCTTGCCAAAAATGCATGATGTGAATCTAACTTAAAGAAAATAAGACAAACCCAAATCATGCAAGAATGAAAAGCTGAGGAATTGTTCCAAATCAGAGACTAAAAAGATATGGCAACCAAATGTAATGTGTGACCTATATTAGACTCTGGGTCAGAAAAAAATTTACAATGAATGAAAAATTGAATTTAGAATGCCTATCAAATAAAAATATTATAATATTAAATTTGCTGAATTTTTTAAAGGTACCTTGTTCATTTAAAAGAATGTCCTTATTCTGAAGAAATATGTTCCAAGATAGGGAATGAAGGGTTATAATGTTTGCAACTTATTCTCAAATGATTCGGCAAAGAAAAAGGTAATAATTTCATATATATAGACACACACACAGAAACAGAAAGAAAAAAGAAGGGTAGACGAGCGTTCACAAATGTGCAAAATATTAATAAATCTAGGTGAAGGGTATATAGGAATTCATTGAACTACTTTCACAACTTTTCTATAGGTGTAATTTTTATTTTCCAAAATGAGCAATAAAATTCAATGTGGGTTTTTGGGGTGGTAGCAATGAAAGGCAATAAAAAAGTGCACACTAATGTTCAAGTACACACACACACAC
>PVKH010005690.1:0-21806 GCA_004027955.1 Chaetophractus vellerosus | reverse complement strand
AATAAATAAAAAATAAATCTTAAAAAAAACAAACAAACTAAGATTTGCCAATATCCCCTCCATACCAGTAGCTTTGGACCTGTAATGTTATCAATCTCCCTTACTGGAGGTCATGGAAGACAGAATCTATTGTCTGAAAATTGATAACAACTAGCAGGATATTCAGGTTTAGATTTGAAGTTGTAACAGATTGTTTAAGTAGGCATTATTTCTATTTAATAATAAAGGTTCTAAAATATTTTTCCTCTTACGCAACTTTTATTAGTTATTATTCATACCTGGTCTCATTCCACCTCAAGAGAGCTGCTGCCAGTAACAAGAATATTTATTTTTTAAATTAATTTTTTATTTATTTTTTATATATCCATATACATTTTTAGGACACATTGATTACACAAATGTAAGAATATTTAATTGATACCAAGTACTATGTATACTCACCTTTACTTTACTATAAAGGAATTATCTCCTAAGGCTTACAGATTGCCATGCTACCCTAACAGTCTTTCTAGATCAAACTCTATTACTCCCCTGCAAACCCACCTTTCATTTACCTTTCTACATCTTTTTCTTCCAATTAAAACTTACATGTTCTCAGCCATCATATAGTTTAATTTAAAAGTTATGTTACATATACCGTGGGAAAACATACTTTAGCTGGTGTTTTCATATTTTCTTTTGTTTCCTTTGTTTGTGCCAAAATGGAATCTCTCTTTCTATTTGATCTTATTTCCATGCCACTTATCTTCATATTTAATTGTGAATTTTCTGTCTGTTTTATAAAAAATAATCTCAGTAAGCACAGTTTTTTCCCTATTGTTCCCCCTTGTAACATTTAAATAATTAATTCCACTGTAATGAAAAAATATTTCAAATAATGTCAATTTCTTATAATTATTAAACCCTATTAACATCCTATAAAAGAAAATAAAACCACTGTCTAATTCAGTAACAGCAATTAGATTTGGTATCCACAATATATACAGTAGCTGTTTTGTACCATATAATTTTATGAATTCTGAAAATGAACCACATAACAGCAAAGTGAATCAAATTTCTGGATGCGAATACTCCACCTTATACTGGAAATACTTCTCAGTGGATATCAAAGCCATAAAACCTTAAGTATTAAACAACAATAAGTATTAAAAGTATATATAATAGTGACAACACCAAGTAGAGACATAAGACATCCCTGGAAAACTGTTTCTTCAGAAACAAGTAATTAAAGGCAAACCTCACTTGCTTAGAACTCTGAAGTATGACAAGACACTGGAGAAGGACTCCACAAATGCTAAATTGCAGGGGGGTTGGAAGGAGTATACAGAAAAAGAAGGTAGGAAACCCATGACTGGGACCTGACAGTCTAGACCCATACTCCTCACTCAGTCACACAGTGGCAGCATTCTGGTTCCTGGTCCCTCCCGCCATTATCACTGACCACAGAGCCACTCACAAGAGCAATTTAGAACCAGGCAGAGGGACTCTAGGCCACATAGACCCACAGTGGAACCCAAGTGGTCAGCAAGTGCATGCATACAAAAGGCAATCAGAAAATAAGGGAGGAGAGGTGGCTGTTGGCAAGTGGCGCACACACCCAACCCAGTCTTTACTTGTTAGAACATCTAAATGAAAAAAAATCAACAACAACAACAAAAAAAGGGCGTTTCTGAACACAGACCTCTTTTGGCTCACTGGAGCAGGACACCCTAATGCAGAAATTACCAGGGCAGAAAAAAGAGGAAAACGATCTGCTATAATCCAAGGTAGGCCCCTGGGACTGAAAATTGTAATGAAAAGGGGGCACTGAGTGTGAGAAAGCAGTTGGGCAAATCAGAGTTGCTGGAGAGGAAAATCTGAAAAAAAGAAATCCCAGGAATCCTAGAGAAGGAAGAGAGGAAAGGAAATCTTCTGGAAGTAAAACAACTGCATATAAAAGGCAATCTTAAAAGCTGTACCACATGTCCAGGGCAAGAAACAGGTAAAAAAAAAAAAATCTGAACAGTTAAACATGGGCGATTCTAAAGTATCTTAGTATGTGCTAGACCAAGTATCGAAGAAGAGCCCTAACCAACTCCCAGACAATCTAAAATAAAATCCTAAACAAGAGAGAAAAAATGACTTTCAGAGTTAGCACGTCAAAACAATCAGATGTCCAGATATCAGCAAAAAACCATATGCCATACTAAGAAACAGAAAGATAGGGCTCAGTCAACGGAGCAAATTAAAACTTAAGAGAAAACAGATCTTGGAATAAATCAAGAGTCAAACAAATCTCCTAAGTCAATCCAAGGAGCTGGAAGAAAACACGAATAACAAAATATGGATACACAGCTAAAGCATATTAAGAAAATGTGAACAAATACAAGTGTTTTTTCTTGATTCATAACAAACATACAACACTATTACAAGGTGTTAATAGGGTGGTATATGGAAAAAAATACACCTAATGTAAAGGGACTATAAGAGTAATATTTTAAATTTCTTCCATCAATTGTAACAAAGGTACCACACTAATGCAAAGTGTTAACAATGGCAGGGTATATGGGAAACACTGTATTTCACAAGGCTTTTCTGTATACCCACAACTTCTCTAACTAAAAAACAACAACAACAAAAAAAAAAACGCTAGAGATAAACAACAGCATATCTGAAGAAGGAAAAGAAAAGAATCAGCAAACTAGAAACAGGACAATCGAAATCAAACCGTCAGCAAAGACAGAGTCTAAGGAACCTGTGTGACAGCATTAAGTATACCAACATATACACCATGGGAGTTCCAGAAGACAAGGAAAAGGGGGCAGAAAGAATATTTGAGGAAATAATCGACAAAAACTTCCCAACTCATGAAAAACACAAATACACATGTCCAAAAAGCCCCAGGTACTCCAAACAGAACAACCCTAAAAGACCTACTCCAAGACACATACATATCAAAATGTTAAATACCAAAGATAAAAGAGAGAATTCTGAAAGCAGCAAGAAAAAAGCTATTTGACATATACAAGGAATCCTCAATAAGACTAAGTGACAATTTCCCGTCAGAAACCATGGCAGGAGAAGGCAGTGGTATGGTATATCTAAGGTACAGAGAAAGAAAAACTACCAGCCAAAAGTTCTTTATCTGGCAACACCGTCCTTAAAAAATGAGGGAGTTTAAGAGATTCACGGATATTAACAAAATGAGAATTTGTCACAAAAACTGCTAAAGGGAATTCTTCGGATTGAAAGGAAAAAACAGGAGAGAGTGGCTTGGAGCAGTATGAAGTCAAGAGTTTCAGTAAAGGTAACTAAATGGCTAAGTGCCAAACCCAATGGTACTGTATTCTGTAAGAGTTAGAATACAATTGAAGAAATAATCACACTTCCTTATAACAGACACACAAAATATATAAAGAGCTAATGTGTGACAAAAGCACAGTAAAAAGGGGAAACAGAGGGAGTAGAGAATATGTGTGCTACTGAAGTTGTTATCTTTTCAAACTAGGTTATAGCCTTTGCTTAATATAATCCCCAGGGTGAACAGAAAGTACTTAAAAAAAAAATAGAAATGGAAATGAGAAAAGGATCAGGGAGTTAGATCATAGAAGATCAACTATATACAAAAGAACGGTACAATAAAGGGAAAGAGACAAAAATGATATGTCATATATAAAAAACAAAGGACAAAGTGGCTGGAATCTTTATCAGTAATAACACTGTTAATAGATTTAACTCCCCAATCAAAAGACACAAATTGGCAGAATGGATTAAAAAAGCAGGATCCAACTACATGTTCTATTATAGGAGACTCACTTCAGACCCAAAGACACAAAGTGAAAGTGAAAGTATGGAAAAAGATATTCTGTGCAAATAGTAATCAAAAGAGAGATATCCTAACAAGACAAAATAGACTTTAAATCAAAATCTCTTAAAAGAGACAAATAAGGGCACTATTTATTAATAAAATGGTTGATCCATCAAGAAATAACAACCATAAAAATTTATGCACTTGAGTAACATGATAAATCAACTAGACCTAACAGACACATACAGAATACTACACCCCAAAACAGAAGAATACACATTGTTTTTTTGTTGTTGTTGTTACATATCCCCTCTTTCTGCTTGCTCTTGCTGTGTGTTTATTTTTTATTTTTTTGTGTGTGTGTGTTCTTATATGTCTGCTTTTTGTCTCCCCCCGTTGTGGCGACATGCCGAGTTGGCCCACCGCGTAGGTGGCTTGCCCCACTCATGGGCTGCTCAGCTCCGTTTGCGGGCGACTTGCCCTGCCCGTAGTGGCTTTTTTGCCCTGCCTTCAGCGGCTTGCCCCCTCAAGGCGGTGTGCCCGCTTGGAGAGGTCCCCGGGAACCGAACCCGGGACCTCCCATGTGGTGTACCGGCGCCCTATCCACTGGGCTACAGCCGGCCCCCTACAACTTGTTTTAAAGTGGACATGGATCACTCTCCAGAACAGACTACATATTAGGTCTCAGAACAAGTCTCAATAAATTTTAAGGGATAGAAATCATACAAATCATCTGCCCTGACCACAATGGAATGAAGTTAAGAAGCAATAACATATGGAGAACTGGAAAATCCACAAATAAACAGGAATTAAATTACATACTTAATCAATGGGTCAAAGAAAAAACCACAAGGGAAATCAGGAAATATCTTGACACGACTGAAAATAAGAATATAGCATATCAAAACCAATGGGAAGCAGTGAAAGCAGTGCCCAGAGAGAAATGTATAGCCCTGTATTAAAAAAGCAGCGCTCAAATCAGAAGACCAATAGAACACCTGGAGGAACTAGAAAAAGAACAGCAAACTAAACCCAAAGTAAGCAGAAGGAAGGAAATATAGAGCAGAAATAAATTAAATAGTTGGTTCTTTGAAAAGACTAATCAAACTGATAAACCTTTAGCTACATGACAAAGAAAAAGAGGACTCAAATAATTAAAATCAGAAATGAAAGGAGAGATATTACAACTGACCCCACTGAAATAAAAAAGATCACAAGAGGACACAACCTAGATGAAATGGACAAATTCTTAGAAACGTGTAAACTATCTACATAGGCTATAGAGGAAATAGAAGATCTCAACAAACAAATTACCAAGTAAATAGATCAAATCAGTCATCAAAACCTCCCAACCAAGAAAAGTCCAGGCAGGGCTAAATAGCTTCACAGATAAACTACACAAAACATTCCAAGAAGATACCAATCCAGCTCAAACTGTTCCAAAATAATGAAAAGGAGGGAATACGCCTAACTCAAATCTATGAGGCCAACATCACCCTATACCAATGCCACAGAGATACCACAAGAAAAGAAAATCACAGGCCAACATCCCTTATGAAAACAGATGCAAAATACTAGCAAATCAAATCCAACAACACATTAAAAGAATTATGTACCGTGAACTAGTGGGATTTATCCCAGGTATGCAAGGATGGTTCAACATAAGAAAATCAATTGATGTAATATACCACATTAACAGAATTAAGGGAAAAAAACCCACACATTTGATCATCAATTGACACAGAAAAGTCATTCAACAAAACATTACTCCTTCTTGATAAAAACACTTAGAAGAAAACTAGGAATAGAAGGAAACTTCCACAACATGATAAATGGCATATATAAAAAAACCCTCAATGGTGAAAGACTGAAAGCTTTCCCTCTAAGAAAGGAAACAAGACAAGGATGCCTACTGTCACCACTGTTAAGCAACATTGTACTGCAAATACCAGCCAGAGAAATTAGAAATAAAATAAAAGGCATAAAAGAGAAAAAGAAATAAAAGGCATCCAAATTGACTGGAAGAGGAAAACTTTTACTATTTAGAGACCACAGGATCCTATAGTCAAAAAAAAATCTATGTTACTGGAGCTAATGAACCAATTCAGAAAAATGGGAAGGTGTAAGATCAACATGTAAAAATATTTGTATGCACTAGTAATGGTCAACTGAAGAGAAAAGTAAGAAAAAATTTCTAATAAATAAATATTTAAATAATAAATCTTTAAAGAAAGCAAAAGAGAGTACAATTCCTACTTATATATTAAAAAATTACAATATGCTACTCAATCATTTAAGAGTAAAACAAACAAAAATAAAACCTACTGAATCTGAATACGGTCCACTGGATTCCTCCACAACATCAATGTTTTCCAAACCAGGCAAGAGAAGTAGAAATTTTTGTTTGGCTTGTCTTAGTATTGGTCTTTAAAAAAGTAAAAGAAAGAAAGCAAAAAAAAATATATACATATACATACACACACACAAATATATATAAATATATATAATATTGAGTCAAATAGTACGAATGGCATGTTAAAAAAATCTAATTATAATTTAAAAGTAGCAATATATATAACTGGCTTAAAGCCTATTTCTTATTTTACACATCCAAGTCTGCAAGAAATTATAGAATATATTTGAACTCTTCTGTTATCTTTCCAGTTTCCAAATTTTAATCACAGAAAATTTCAAGCAATAGTAGAATATTGTATTAAGTTCATATGTATGCATCAGCCAGCTTTCAATAACCATCATTTTCCTGCCCTTCTTTCTCCCATTAAGGTTAATTATAAATTGTTGTTTTTGTTCTCAAAATTACCCATTGGGTAACCTATGGACCAAAACAAAAGCTCAAATAATGTTTACTAATTACCATGGACTCCAAATAATAATACTTCAAAAAAGGAATCCTCTGCAAGGATTCCCAAAAAAGTTATTAAAACCAATATATCAATTAATGTTATCACAATATAATATGTATAAGAATTTTGTTAGCATACTTTAACTCTTCGGGATAAATCAACATGTTCACTTTTGCAAATGTGGCATTCCAGAACTGAGCACTCTGTTTACGAATCTGCTTATTCTTGTGCAGAAATATTACGCATAATAATGGAGAGAGCTGTTCAAGAAATTCACTGTCATAAGTTCCAGTGTAGCTAAACTGTAGACAAGCAATAATTTCTCCCAGTAGCTTTTCTAACTAGGAAAAAGGAAAAATTTGTTAGGGTAACATTTGGAAACAATACTTTGAAAACAAGAATAAATAAAAGCATAAAACGTATCATCAACTCACAGCACTTTTTTTTTTCAATTTTCAATTTCAAAGGTACTGTATGATTGTGTTACTATGAACCAAATATACTGTGTAACATATTGTATGATTCAAAAAACCTTTCTATGTATCCAGTACATTTGAGAATTACATGTTTTTATTCAACTGTTTATTTTTAAATTATTGTTTGTATTTTCAATTACTAAATGTATAAAATAGTTTAAAAAAAATTCCATAGTATTTTAAGAAAGCCTTCATCCACCACCTTAAATGTGTTACTATCTCTTAAAGATATGCCTCTTTATAAATTGACAAATCATGTAAACTTTTAATTTAGCAAGCTTTCAATTTATCTGAGATGTTAAAATCTCCTATACATTTTAATATAATGTAATTGTGAATTAATGTAAGGTCACTGTATTAAAATATTTTATCTAAAAAGAAAAGTTCCCCAAAATGGCATTATGTAGTAGTTTGATTCAATAGTACGTGATAAACTGATTATTAACATTACATCTTGTTTTCAAGCTTATTTTACCAGTAACAGTAAAAAATGTTTTCATATCAGTTATAACAGCAATTAATAGTTGCCTATACAACTTTTACTTACAAAACTGTAGCAAGAGATGATACAGACAGATGATGTGAATGATGTTATATGAATTTAAGGGAACTCCATTAAATACATTTTTAAAAATCCCTTGAATGTTTCTATGTCATATTACCATTAAAAATGAAGTACAGCACTCACTTTAAAAATCAACAGAATAGGGCTCACTTCAGCAGCACATATACTAAAAATCAACAGAATGAAGTTGAAGGAAGACAATTATCTAAACCCTACCATTTTTTCATTATGAAAGTATGTTTATGGACAACTCTTTATCTTTACCTTGTTGTTCAAACAACTATACACTTTAGGGACTTCATCACACCTGGGAGGAAAAATACATGAAAGGATTACCATTTATATTTTACAAAGTTAACAGTGTATATCTAAATCTAAGGTAATGCAAACATGAAATGAGAGATGCACATGTGGTGACATAAATTATAAACTGCCATTAAGCACAGGACAAAACATAAAAATGAACCACAGAAAAACATCTAGAATAGATCTCAAACATTAATATTAGTTACATGTTTCTATTTATATGTTTTAAAAACATGAATTATTTTTTAAGAATAAGGAAGGACTAAAAAAGATTTGCAAGAAAAGTTAATAGATTTTGAGGTTTATTTTGTGCTTTACTTTTCTGTGAATTTAATTTATAAAAGATTGTCTTATGATCTAATCACATGAGCTTGCTGTTAAGAAATACGGATGGATTCTTTTAAAGTGAAAAGAAAATGCTTTCATACGTGTTACTTAGGATTTGGTCAGGTTTTATTTTTAAGGCACTGCTTGCTTCCATTCAAATAAAAAATGAAATGAAATCAACACAAACTTTTGGAGGATTAATAAAAAATTTAAATGTGCATACCCTTTGAACCAACCATTTCACTTACAACATCCTGTTCTGCAGAATTAATGACAAATGAGGGCAATGTACAAATATCTTCAACTCCAATACAGTTTTCTATGAGGGAAAACACTTCAAAAACATGTGTCCACCAACAGGAAAGTGGAATTCTATGCAGGCACTTAAAAGTATGAAATTCTTCTGTGTATGGTGAAATTTACATACAATACACCATACACTTAATTACAGAGTAGAGTGTCCAAATATACTTTCATACAAATCATACATTTAATATGTATTTTTGTTTGGATAAGCAATTCTGAAAAAATAGGCACTACATTGAAAAGGGGAGATCTGCATTCAAGATAAAAGTTCTTTCAATTCTTACTTCCAAACTATTTAAACTACCTTTTTCCACATTGGTGAAGATTACTATATTACTCTCTCCTTTAACATGTAAATATCACCATCTATAACAACAATGCTGAATAGGAAACCACAAGTTTGCTGTCTACATATAAATTGTACACATTTCATTCAAAACTATTAAGTCCAAAATACTTACTTTGAATTTTCATATAATAAAGCCAGAGGTCTTGTCAAAGTTCCAAACATTTTTTGAATCATAGAAGGCAAAGAAATATGTCCAAATACATTGGAAAGAATGCTGGTAATAGAATTGCCGATAGTGAGGAGAGTGTCAGAATGTACTTCCTTCAAGCTCAGAGTGTGGAAAGAATAAATCACTCTCACAATAAGCTTAAATAAAGAAGCCAATTTCCCGAGGGGCTCCTTTTTCTTTTTGGACCAATCTGAAGGTGTCTGTGGGGCTAAGATAAAATTTAATTTATTAAAAACAAGTACTTTGAGAATAGTGCCACTGTCCACCTTTACCATTTAGGTGTCACATTTAAATGCCTGCTACATCTAATACAAGAATTTGTGCTAATAAAAAGTTTTGATAATGGATGGTGGTGATGGTAGTATGTTGTAAATATAATTAATGCCACTGAAAAATGGTTCAAATGGTAAACGTTATATATGTTAACACAATAACAAAAAATTTAAGTCAGTTTTTAAAATAAGAAAATTCCCATTAGAAATTAGTTTTCTGGCTTATCTACAGAACACTGAATGCTACAAACATTAGTCACAGATCTAATTCCTAGAAAGAAATAAGAGAAAAAAAAACCAAACTATTTGGATTTTAAAAATTGGAAAAATGGTCCCATTTTCCTTTGTTCCCTTTTTAAACTTTCTCCAGATACCTACCTATAGCTGATAACTCCACATTTGTTTGTCTAGAAAAGCATACCCATTCCAAAATTCTTTGCCTTTCCCTTAAAGAATCCATTCCTTCAAGGTAAGAGATTGCAGATGCGAGAGAAAATTGATTCAGTGCTTGTGAATTAAAAGCTAATCCCATGTTGTGAACACCCATGGTGATTTTTACGCCCATTCCTGAAGAGTAACTATTTTCCTTCAACTACTCCTAATTTAGTTTCTCTCCTCAACTTCTGTTGGTAGAGTATAGAAATCTTACCAGTTTTCACAAATTTAAATATCAAGAGCACCCATGGCATCCCACGCTTTATAAATATATATCAAAATATATTGTGTAACATACTGTAGGACTTAAAAAAAAATTCATATGTACCAAAATTCAGTACATTTAACTGAGAAATGTATGTTTTTATCTGTTTTTTTTAATGTTTATTCTCTCAAATTAAATGTACAAAATAAAGTACATTTTATACTCAAACTAAGTCTCAACTATGAGACTAATGATTTTCTATTAGTGTTTAAATATTTCCATTCCTCTTAAATTCATGAAAATCTATGTATCTGAATTAAATAGGCTTATAAAAAAAATCTTTTGGTTCCCCCCTCTCCTTTTTTCATAAACAAAGTTATTTTTGTCCTAAGTAAATAACACTTTTTGTTTTTCATTATTAAGGGCATTTGCTGAACTACAAAATGTATAACAAATTAAAATCTAATGTGAATGATATTAATGCTACTTTTAGCAAACTGGGCTTCCTTACCAATACAGAAATTTAAATTTCCATTTGTATCATGCTTTCAATATACACTGTAAATTTCATTAAATTAGCTTAAAAATTTTTTTATAACCATGAAACTGACTTCTTACAATATCTGTAACATACTTCACTGCTTAAGTACATGAGAAAAATAACTAGTGTACAATTTAATTTCCCTAAGCAATAGTTCTTGTTCTGCCAAAATTTTATTTTTCTACATATTAACTTAGATTGTTTTGCATTTTTATTCAAAATTCATAGTAAAGATGAAATAAAAGCAGCGACCCACTTGGTTAAAAAAAAGGGGGGGGGGAAGAGTATAAAAATACCCAAGTTCATTACACCATTAAACAAATAATAAACTGGAGGGGGCTTTGCATAAAAAAAAAAAAAAGTTAAAACAAAAAAAAACACCTACTATATAATTCCAGAGAACTCTGTGGTAGGTTGAATTATATGTAACTCAGAAAAAGACATATTCTTAATCTTAACCCATTCCCATAGGTGTGAGCACGTTGTAAAGAGAAGGAATAAAGTTATATGAGTTAAGGTATGACCCAACTGAATAAGGCTGGGCCTTAATCCTATTACTGGAGGCTTTATGAAGACAAAGCTATGTGGAAGAGCAGAAGCTCAAAGTCAATGGAACCCAGAAGAAAAGAAGAGGACATAATCATGTATATTGCCAGGTGATGAGAAAGCCAAGGGCCCAAAGATCTCAGGCAGCCAGCATCAGGATGTCACCGTCTCTGGGATGAAACCATCACCTTGCTGACACCTCAATTTGGACATTTTCCTGAACCCTAATCATAAGCAAACAAATTCCCATTACTTAAGCCAAAAAAAAAAAATAATAATAATAATTTAATTTTGGGTTTATAGATCATGAATTGACCGGATTTTTTCCTGTACCAAAGTAGGTAGAACTATTTCAACATGGAGACTTCATCATCTTGATCATATCAAACTTCAGTGGCTTACAAAATAATTTGATATTTATTACACAAAATTTTTATAGTTATGGTATTCAAAGATAATTTAATTTTTCTGGCAGACTTAAGTAAACAGATTAGGTCCTGCAGAGCCTGAGAGGGGGGGCTGGAATCAATATTTAGAGCACAACTATAACTCATTGTGGCATTTATTCTGAAATGCTCAGACCTACAGCATACTTTAGAGACTTCATATATTGCTCTATTTAACAAAAAGTAAAAACCCAAAAAGAGATGATTTTTTCCTTAAAAAAAACAAAAACAAAAAATCAAACCTAATTATGTTCTACAAATCTTATAGAGTCTTTAGACTAAAAGGAAAGTTGAGCATGTTCCCAATCTTTATTAAACAGAATAAATAATCTCAAAAGCATTTTCCAAAACTGGTAGGTTATGATTTAGTATCAGAGTAACAAATAGAAACCTGAATAAAACAGTCCTATAACAAAACAACCATGCAAGTTTTTATCCTGACTGCAATGCCAAGTAATGTCTCTGAGGCTTATTTATTGGTCATATATTCTTGGACAAGACTTAACCTAAAACTAAGTAAAAATCACTATTACTGAGTAAAATCACTTGTATTGCTAAGCAATCTCTAATATTAGAATAACATGTTTTTTGTGTCATCCAGAGGAGTAAAGGCATTTTATTCTTATATGTGTGCAAGTATGCGTATATACATGTATACAGGGAGAGCACATGTTCATGCAAAAGAACTTAGTATAGTAACTGGCATGATTCAACAAGAAGAAAATTTGGCAAAATGAGGTAGAAAAAACCACCTCACAACAATTCATACAGTCATGTGACAAAATAATGGATGAACAAATCAAAGTAGGAAAAAAGAATACTTACATTTAACTTTGGGCTGATATTTAATATTATATGGTGAAAAGTCGATGCAATCAACCATTACACTAATAATATGAACGATCCTATCCAAGAACAACAAATTCTAAAGAAAAAGAGGATGTATCATATTAGAAACTTTCAAATAACTCTGGCATACTATTCAACCATAGTAAACAACAATGAACAAAGTTTATGACGCTTACTCCCATAAATATATACCATATAAGGCACAATATGTATAAAGTTTTCAAAAACTTCCCAATTAACTATTATGTGCCAAATACTCTAGTTCAGTTTCTTACATTTAGAGAAAATAAACTTTCAGAAGCCCATAAAACTTAGCATATCAACCAATAAATTGAAAACAGAAGAATTAGTTTCATAATAAGATTCTTTATTAAATTCTTTTTGAAATTACAAATGTAAGTCTTCACATCCAGTGAACACAAAAAATAAGTTCCTGACCTCCTCATCCCTTTCTTCCTCCTCCAAATCCAACTAAAATCAAAGCAAACCAAAAGAAGCAAAGACTTTCCTGAAAACTAAAAACACACCAAAAAAAAAACACAAGGGGAGGGGGGCAATAGGGAGGAACAAACTAAAAACAATCTGATTTATAGATGCAGTGCAATACCAATCAAAATTCCATCAGCGTACTTTACAGAAAGAGAAAAAGCACATTTATAAGAGAAAGAGCACCTGAATAGCGAAAACTATCCCTAAAATGGAAGAGCACTGTGGGAGGATTCTCACTGCCTAACCTTGAAACATATTACAGTGGTCAAAACAGCATGGTCAGGGAGCAGATATAGCTCAAGTGGTCGAGCACCTGCTTCCCATGTACGAGGTTCTGGATTCTATCCCTGGTACCTCCTGAAAGCAAACAAACAAACGACAAAACCAACTCTCATTGGGGAGCGCATGTGGCTCAGTGGTTGAATGCCTACTTCCCATGCATGAGGTGGTCCTGGGTTTAATACCCAGTACCTCCTAAAACAAAACAAAACAAAACCAAAACAGCATAGCATTGGCATATACACAGATCCATTGATCAGTGGAATATAACTGAGAGTCCAGAAACAGACCCTCACCTCTACCACCTACTGGTTTTTGAAAAACCTACCATGTCCATGTTACTGGGACAAAGAGTCTTTTCAACAAATGGTGCTAGAACTGGATATCAACAACCAAAAGAATGAAAGAGGACCCCTATCTCACTCCCTATACAAGAATCAACTCAAATTGGATCAAAGACCTAAATATACAAGCCAGGACCATAAAACTACTACAAGAAAATGCAGGGAAACATCTTCCAGATCTCGTGGTAGGTGGTGGTTTCTTAGACCTTATACCCAAAAGCACGAAAAAAGAAAAAATAAATGGGACCCCCTCAAAATTAAACACTTCTGTCCTTCAAAGGACTGTCAAAAGGGTGAAAAGGCACCCAACTCAACAGCAAGAAATATTTGGAAACTACATATCCAATAATGGTTTAATATCTATGAGACATAAAGAAATGCTACAACTCAACAGTAAAAAACAAATGATCAGATTAAAAAAATGGGCAAAAGACTTGAATAGACATTTGTCCAAAGAAGAAATACAACTGGTGGAAAAAAAAATATGAAAAAAATGCTCAACTTCACTAGCAATTATGAAAATGCAAATGAAAGTTACAATAAGATATTACTTCACACCTATTTAGAATCACCACTATTAAAAAGAAAAACTATTAAAAACTACAAGTGCTGGAAAGGATGTGGAGAGTTAGGAACACTTATTCACTGTTGGTGGGCATGTCGAAGGGTACAGCCACTGTGGAGGACTGTTTGGCAGTTTCTAAGGAAGTTGAATATAGATTTGCCATGTGACCCAGCAATACACCACTAGATAAATACCCAGAACTGACAGCAGTGACACAAACAGGTATCTGCACACTGATTTTCATAGTGGCATTATTCATAATTGCCAAAAGATGGAAACCCAGGTGTCTGTCAACCAATGAATGGATAAACAAATTGTAGTGTACACACAGGATGGAATATTATGCAGCTGTAAGAAATGAAGTCATGAAGCATATGACAGCATGGGTGAACCTGGAGGACATTATGTTGAGTGAATCAAGCTAGATACAAAAGGACAAATATTATATGACTGTGCTCTTATGAGCTAAAATATTGTGTAAATTCATGGAATTAATAGTTAGAATATAGGTCACCAGAAAATAGAATGAGGCTAGAGAAAGGAAAGCTGAGGTTTTAATCTGTGCAGATTTGGTAAAAAGGTTGTATGTAAATCTTTGAAAATGAACAGAAATGGTGAAAGCACATCAGTGTTTTTAAATAGCAGTACTAAAATATGGGTATGACAGTGGTTGAAAGGGAAAGTCTAAGGTCATGTATATTACTAGAAGGAAAGCTAAAAAATATAACATGGGACTGCACAGCACAGCAAAAGCTCATGTGGGGGGCGGATGTGGCTCAAATGGTTGGGGGTCTACATGCCATACGGAGGCACCTGGATTCAATCCCAGGGACCTCCCAGTAAAATAAAAAATTTAAAAAAATGCAGAAGGCGTGCAGGCAAGCCAGGCTCATGCGTGGCATGCCAGACCCCACTGAGCCACACTGCAAGATGGTGATATAGCAGGAAGAGAGACACAGGGGAGAGTCAAGACGAGACATGCCCGAGACATGCCGAAAAATCAGGAACTAAGGTGGCATTGGTGGCAGAACACTTCTCTCCCACATTAGAGTCCCTAGGATTGAATCCTGGTGAAGACTGGAAGAGAAGGATGAAAAGAGAGTGCAGGAAACAGACACAGCAAGTGGGGGGCGGTGGGAGGAGGTAATAATGGATAAAGTAAGATAAATAAATAAAATAAATCTTCAAATAAAAAAAAAGCTCATGTGAAATATGCATAATAGGGCGCCGGTTCACCACATGGGAGGCCCTGGGTTCAGTTCCCGGGGACCTCTCCAAAGCTGGCAGACCTTGAGAGGGCAAAGCTGCCACCGGCAGGGCAAAGCCACCACCAAATGGAGCAGAGTTGCCGCCTGCGTGGTGGGCTGACTCGGCGTGTCACCGCAACAGGGGGAGACAAAAAGCAGACACAAAAGAATGCAAAAAGATGAACACAGCAAGAGCAAGCAGAAAGGGGGGGGGGATATGTAACAAAAAAAAAAAAAAAGCATAACATATATTTAAGATTATTTTTCATTGAAACTGTATATGTTAACGTTTGAAGACATTAAAATCAGGCAAAAGTACAACCAAAGCAAACTATGGGCAGTAAGGTATAGTAATATATTAATAATCCTCCATTAAGGGTTAAAAAAAAAAAATTAGGAGCTATACTTAGTGAAAGTTCTAGACAAAAGGAACTACACTGCTTGACTCCATCTATCCAAAATAAAATACAACTAAAATACAAAGCCAGAAACAAAGTAGCAGCTATGTATGGCAGAGGAAGGACAGACAGAGAGAAAGGTGATTAAGGGTTTTTGTCTGTTTTTTGTTAATTATCATCACCATCGTATTATTGGAGTAATGAAAATGCTCTAATAATGACTGAAGTGAAGAATGCACAACTATGTGATTATACCAAATACCACTGATTATACACTTTGGTGGAATTGTATGCTTTATTAATATGTATCAATAAAACTGATTAAAGATTAGTGTCAGACTAACCATTTCCAACAGCATAAGCTACACCAACAGAAAAATGTCTTTATTTCAAAAATTCTGTGATACAAATTTTCTCAAGTCTAAAATAACTAAAATGGGGGCCGGCTCGATAGCCCAGTGGATAGGGCACCGGCATACCACATGGGAGGCCCTGGGTTCGAATCCCGGGGACCTCTCCTAGCGGGCAGACCGCCTTGAGAATGGCAAGCCGCCATGGGTGGGCCGGAGCCGCCGTGGGCAGGGCAAGAAGCTGCCACGGACAGGGCAAGAGCCGCCACAGGCAGGGCAGGTCGCCCGCGGATGGAGCGCAGCCAGCCACCCACGAACTGAATCAAGCGCCGGCCGTGAACGGACGCAGAGACCGCCCACAAGCGGGGAAAGCCGCGCCTGCGCAGTGACCACTCTCGGCGCATCGCCGCAGCGGGGGGAAGGGGAGATATGTAATAAAATAAATAAATCTTTAAAAAAAAAATAAATAAATAAAATAAAATAAAATAACTAAAATGATTATCTGAGTATAGGGAGATAATCTGCTGACAATTTCTTTTTTCTTAATGAATTAATAAAACATGGTAAAGCAAGGATAGATTAAAATCCACGCCAGAGATTAAGAAAAATATAGATAAAAGAAATACAACAAATCTAGTTCTAGTTATCTGCATAAAAATAAATGTCTTTGTGTAAAAACAATTACCAGGATGTTTACTGCAATATTATTTGCAGTAGTGAATAACTGGAATCAAAACATCTTTCAAAATGGAATAGTTCCAAATTACAGTACAGCCATACTATAGAAAAGTACATTGCAGAGAACCAAAAGGGTACCTTGTTTTACGGGGGGGGGGGGAGGGGAGCATGCTTAGTTTTAGATAAACACAGTGTGATTGCACTGGAAAGAAGAATACTATATTTGTATTAATGAGCTTTTTTTTTTAAGATTTATTTTTTATTTCTTATATATCCCCCCTTTTCTGCTTGCTCTTGCTGTGTTCATTTTTGCATTCTTCTTTGTCTGCTTGTCTCCCCCGGCTGTGGCGACCAGCCGAGTCAGCTCACCACGCGGTGGCCTGCCTGCTCGCAGCGGCTTGCCCTTCTCAAGGCAGTCTGCCCACTTGGGGCCGGGGCCTGGGGCCTCCCATGTTGTAGACTGGAGCCCTACCTATTGGGCTATAGCCGGCCCCCTGTATTAATGAGTTTTAACATGTAAATTACATGTGTAAATACACAGATGGAAGTCAATTCTAGAACGATACATACCAAAGCACTGACAGTAGCTGAGTGAAAAAGGACCTACATTTTGAGGTCAATTTCCAAAGCACTGACTTATTTTTTTAACTAAACAAACAAGTGTTACTTTTATAATTAAAAATTTAAAAAGCTGCTCCCAAATCAGTTAATGTATCAGTGGTAAATTTTGAGACTTATCTTAACTTTAAGATAATAGCCTCCTTAACAAAAACCCAAATTTAAACTAAGAGATCAAAATGAATAACACCTATACTTACAAGACCTAACAGATAGATAAGAAAACATAAAAAGTTCACGACAGCAAGGTCTGATATTGTTAATCTTGAACAACAAGTTTTAAATAGGTGCCCAAAAATTACAGTAGAAGAGCCTAATAATGATCCTGAACCACGGAGCTTAAGGGCCAAAAGACACAAATGTTTCACAAAGCTATACTTTTTTCCCCCATATTAATCCAGTCACTTATAAATTTCAACTATTAGTAAATGATAATTCAGAAATGTTGTCTCCATTTACTTGAAAAAAGTCCTTTAAAGACAAAAAGGGTGGTGTTTAGACAAACTCACTGAAAGGGTTTCCTCTTCCAAACTGGACATTATCTTGGAACAAAGTTCCTCACAACACAAATTCTCTTCAGCTGTTGCCACCAAAGCAGCACAACGGGCAAATGCTCGATATAACTCTGACCAAGTTCTAAGTAAGGTCTTCATGGTGGCCTACCAATACCAAAAAAAAAAAAAATTAAAAATAGAAATTATATATCAAATAATAAAATGAACACAGCTTCAACATTTAAAAATACACCAACATTTAAGTTAATAGAAAAGACTAAAGTAGGATAACCACTCCCCCCCCCCATACATAGCTAATGGAAGAACTGTAATGTTGCAGTATCAGCAGTTACCAAAAGAAGCAATTACCACTTTCTTTTTCCAGTAACTCCATGTCATAAGGACATCTTATTTTAATAAAAAGTAATGTAGGAGCTGATGATAAAGGTTAAAAAATTTTTTTAAATGCAAATTCCTAAAAAAAAAAAAAAAAACCAAACAAACAAACAAAAAAAAACTTGATATTGCCTTACCACTGGAAATTTCTGTACTGAAAAAATATAGCTTATTGGTAAAATCAATGCACCATAGATTGCACTAAAATTATGTTCTAAGGCATCACCTTGATTCACTTCATTGGTCTGAAATAAGAAAAATAATTAAGTTAGACAAATTAACACCTAATTCTATTCCTAACTAGTAACATGTTTTAAGCCCTAAAAAGAATCCCAGACATGACTCCAAAACCTTCTACTATATAGAGGGTAGCATTCAAGTTATTAAAAAGGGCTTCTGGTATCCTTCAAATAGGAGAAAGCAATTTAGGAATGTAAATATAATGAAAATCTTTTTTTCTTGCAGAAGAATGTGTTTAATAGCATCCCGGCTCAAACAGTCAAATAAGGACTCCTGCACCATCAATTATTTGATTAAGTCTTCATTTCATTTGTGAGTTACACTGAAACCAGCCCAGAAAATATTTCTTAAATAAGCAGTTGATGAACAATGAACAGTGGCTGAACTTTATAGCCTGTCAATAGTGCTACTTTTCTAAGTATTTAAATTTGAGCGTTAATAAATTCTCATGAGTTTAAATGCTACGCCTTTAAGGTAATCACCAATATGACTTGAACATGGGATACTAAAGGCTATATAACCTGGTCATGATGACCATTATTATTTCCCATTAGTACAGCTACTTAAAATATAAACATGGGAATTTGTATATAGCATCTGTGAGCTTTCTAGTTTTTAATCAGTGTTGGACAAAATGGAACTGTTTGGTCCCCATTAAGTTAAACTTTCTTTAACAATAAGGCAGAAATGCAATGACATCAACCAATTAAAATACAGAATATTTACCAACCCTACAAGAATATTTAACCTCTTCTATTGAAATTTAAACCTCCAATCATTTAGCACTATGTACAAAAAAAAAGGAAAATATTTTGAATTTGGGGAAAAACATAGGTAAATTTATTTCATACCTGATTAATCAAGTCAGTTAATGGATTGACTATTATACTCCACATTCTCCAGAGATGCTCCTTGTTTTCTAATTGCTTTGCATTTTGATTAATAACGTTTAAAACAGAGTCACTGAAAGCTAATGGTGAAGTTGGACCAGAAAGAACACAGCCAACAAGTGTTTCCATATTGAGAAAGAACCTAAATATAAAAAATTATTGAACATTGCATTAACCTCCATTTTACAGAAATATATTAATTGGACTATAACAATATTCTAATAGTAACTCAAGAAGACCAGAAACAAATTCCAATTCTTGATCTATTTTAATTAAAAAAAAAAAGCGTGAAACAAGAAGAATGTCATTTATTATATAACCTTTCCAAGATACACCATACAAAGAATGATTTGTTTATTTAAATTACCAAAAAAAATGTACCTTTCATCTGCTACACCACATTCCAAGAGGTTATTGTTGAAAATTAACTGAATTAAGAACAAAGCAGGAGTTCCCTGAAGAGAAAGAATGCAGTCAATCTTCTCATGACAAAGAGTGATATACTTGTTTTCTACAATTTTAAGTAACATGGATCACTTCAGCCTGTTTATAATTTTACAGGCATTATTTAGGCTATGACAATGGTAGTAAATTTACTTCCATAAACTACACACAAAAATCAAGCTCTTTATGTTCTAATCACAGCTACTCCACCTATAAGAGAAATATAGGAATGGTGAGAGATTCCAGGTTATCAAAAATGTTGGCTTAAAACTTGCTGGATCTATAAAACCTACTTCCTGCAAATATTAAGTACATTTCACATAATTAAGCTAATGTTCCAAAGCTTCCAAAATTTATGATCATAATCGGTACTATTCTACAAATAGAAAACTTTTCTTCTGGAGTCCTTTACTCAGGAAAAGATTTTCATTATTCATATAGCACCACATTCTTTTTTTTTTTTTAAGGATAACAAACTTTTAATATTTCCAGTAAAAATACAGTACTCAGAGAAGTAAATCCAAAGTTTTGAAGAAAATTAAAGTTCACATAATTCAGGTATACCCTCAGCAAACAGAAAAGATTTAATATTAACTAAATAAAAATAGCTATGTCTTTGGACATATTTAATTCTTTATATTACTATATTACTTTTTCTCAGTTTCTGTTAATATAGTCAACATATTTCAAATTCAATACATCTTAGCATTTTACAATTTAAATCTCACTTTTTTTTTTTTAAAGAAAGAGAATTATTATGGCATTCTGTAGATCTTAATTGTATCATTACATTTTAAGATACTTGCATTAAGAATATCCATATTAGCAACCTGATATGCTGGTGAACCTAATACTTTCTGAGGAAGTCCTTTAATTGTTATTTCCATGAGGACCTAAGAAAGAGAAAAGATTTTAGAGTAAAACAGTCGCAAAAATTATAACTTATAGTCTGCCAGTATCAACTACATTTTTGACAATTTATTAAAAATGTTCAGCTTTCATCAATTCTAACAAATGTTCCACATATGGAAATCCTGTCTTATGCAAAATTTTTCTGTAAACCCAAATCTTTTCTAATAAAATAAAAAAAAACAAAGAACAAAGAGTAATGGTCATACAAGAATATGAACACATTTGTTATTACTTTAAAAATTTCAAATACAGAAACAAAATAAAATAAGAAAGCTCTTTTATCTTCGGAAATAATAATAATTCTGGCATCTATTTTTCCAGACCTTTATCTGAATTCCCAGACATATATGTAAGTTCAGAGAAACAAAACTGCCTTAGCTACTATATGCGTATCTTTTTTTTTTTTTAAAGATTTATTTTTTTTATTTATTACATTCCCCCCCCCTTCTGCTTGCTCTTGCTGTGTGTCCATTCTTGTGTTCCTCTCTATCCGCTTTGTCTCCCCCCGTTGCGGCGACGTGCCAAGACCGGTCACTATGCAGGCAGCTTTGCCCCGCTTGTGGGCAGCTTCTGCTTCCATTCACAGCCGGATCTGCTTCAGTTCGCAGGTGGCTGGCTGCGCTCCGTTCGCGGGCGACCTTGCCCTGCCTGTGGTGGCTTTGCCCTGTCCGTGGCAGCTTTGTGCCCTGCCCATGGCGGCTTGCCCTTCTCAAGACGATCTGCCCGCTAGGAGAGGTCCCCGGAACCGAACCCGGGGCCTCCCATGTGGTATACCGGCGCCCTATCCACTGGGCTATGCGGCTGGCCTCTATTCATATTCTTTAAAACCATTAAGATTGTATGAGCTGGGCCGGCTCGATAGCCCAGTGGATAGGGCACCGGCATACCACATGGGAGGCCCCGGGTTCGGTTCCCAGGGACCTCTCCTAGCGGGCAGACAGCCTTGAGAATGGCAAGCCGCCATGGGCGGGCCAGAGCCGCTGTGGGCAGGGCAAAAGCCACCACGGGCAGGGCAGGTC
>PVKH010005689.1:0-21804 GCA_004027955.1 Chaetophractus vellerosus | reverse complement strand
GGTTGCTTTCTGCTTTCTAAGGCAGTGAGTCTGGGTAGCTGCAGAGATTTTACTTAAAGAAATGCATGTGCATTGGGTAAGAACTGGGTAAGAGAGTATACCAAAGAATGATTTCTGGGCCACCCTCTGGCATCAACTTCTTTCCCCCAGGCAGTTCTAAGCTTCTCCTGTAAAGCTGTGCTGAGAAAATGATGAATAATATTCATTATTTTGAATGAATAAAAATTTTAGTCTTCTAGGGGCATCCACATATTTTGGTCCTGCCCTGATCATATCTCAAACTGAACAATCCAAAGTTTGGAGCAAGTTATTTGTGGCATGGTAGTATAAAGAGGCAGTCTCTCTGGCTCTCTGGCTCTCCCTCTCCCTCTGTTTCTCTCTCTGTTTCTCTCTCTCTCCCTCCCTCTCTCTCTCTCTCACACATGCACACACATACAAACACACAGACACACGCAAACATACCCTTTTCAGGAAAACACCCGATACCCTTTCTATTCTTCAATTTGCAAACCATTTGCCTAGAGTAGATAGCAATCATTTTGATGAAACTTTTGTGGACAGAAAGGTGTATTCATCAAAGGAACAAGAAAAAAAAATTAAGGCAAGATAATTCGGGGCAAAGTGAAACAGTATGTATTTAAAATATTTTTGGATACAAATTAAGTTGAGGATTCCAACTGAGCAAATGGCATTTATTATGGCAATTAAATAGGTGCTATAGGTAAATACAGACATTAAGTAGTTAGATGAAAAAGCTGCCTATTAACAAGCACATATATCAGTAGAGTTTCCAATTCTATCAAACATTTCTAGACATTCGGAAGCTAGGCATCAAGTCAGGCAGTCAATGTGTATTTTGACCATATTGAGATAAATAAATGTGTGTTTTCTTAAGAACATCCTTGGCAGGCATCTTAATGGCTGTCGAATTTATGGTTCCTAAATGTGGCTTATCATCAGAATTACCATGAGAATTTCTCACTATACTAATTCTTTAGTTCCATCCCAAAATTACTGAATCAGAATTTCAAGGGTGTTAGCATAACAATTTAACTAAAGATACAGTTAAAACAATATTTCTTTCTGTCATATCTGAAATAGTGAGATAGGCCAGATTGCAGGCAGCTTAGATCGAGTGGTTCTCAAGCCCTGCAGGGCTAGAGCTAGTGACTGGGGGAGCTACATGCAGCTGGCAGTGGGAAAACATCCAGGAAGCAGAGTGTCTCTCCTGGTAGTCAAGCAAAAGGTAATGCCTAGGATATGAAGGCAAATAGTACAAGGAGATATGGGCAAGGCTGATGGCATCAGAAAGATTCACCAGTAAGCTGTAAGGCCCAGTCTTGGCAACTGGGGTTCAGATGAAGCAGTTCAGTTACAAGGAGGAATGAGGAAAAAGGAAAGGCAAGACCTTGGTCATGGAGGAATTGGGTGTGAATCCGGAAAACAAAGCAGAAACGAAAATGGGAAAAGACTGGATAGGGACCCACTTACTGGGACTGGTGTACAAGCCAAGCCTTAGTTACAAAAGCTTGGGACAAGCTCTTAGACCTTGGAAGTAAATTATAAGGTCAGAAAGAAAACCGTAGCAAGGCTAACTGGATGTTGAATCAGTTAGCTTTTGGCTAGGACTTCTTGTACACTCCTAGCATAAACACAAGATTAGTTCCAAAATGCAGTAAAAGACTGAACCTCAAAGAGGAGTAAGTGGCCATGGCTGTGAAGATTAGAAGGATGCAGGGGCAGGGAGCCAAGAACCCTGATTAATAAACCAGGCAAGTATGAAAAACGTTGTTAGCATTTAAATAGCATGTACTTAAAATGTCCAATGCAGGCAATAAGAACTGGTGCTGAAATGGTGAGCATATTGATTTTTATTTACATAAATACCTTTGTATGTTAACATATTATCCTTAGTTATCGCTATGAAGGACAGATTGGAAACAGTTGAAGGACACAAGAATAAAGCAATAAATGAAATTAAATAGACGGGGAATCAGAGAGGCCATAAAGTAAGACAGCAAGCAATAGGGGAGTGATCTGACTCTAGTAATGGTCGACTGAATATTCACCAAATCAGAGAAGCTTTGATGCACTATTGATTTTGGATGAAACCATGGCCAGTTCCTCTCACAAACATAAAACACTGGCATATGCTATGTGACTACAAAAAGCACAACTCAATGTTTTGTTTTGTTTTCTCTTTGACTTTAAACTATAATTTTATGCATAAGAATTTCCTGAATCCTGCACTTTGAAATAACAACAATATGTGAATAAATACTACCAAGAAATAATGTTATTCTTGTATCTGCAATATTGAAACAAAGGTGAAAAATTCATTCCTTATCATTTCTTTTAATCCTGGGCTTAGAAATTAATATTTTACATTTTGCTACAGGGCACAGTCTAGTTACTCAAAAATACTTAGATATTTCCAAGATGAAGATAAATCTTTATTAGAGTTAAAAAGCCAGTACACAGATTGCTGATCCTTCTTATATAATTAGAAGAGTTCTGAGCTAGGTCAGTCACTGAGGAGAAGGGGAAAAGACATAAATAAAATGAAGAGGAAGAAGGAAAACAGAATAAGGGGGGGAAAGGATAATAATTAGAGTATGGCATTGATAAATCATGATACTCATCACATAACAATTTAATGCTTTAGTGTTGGTAAAGCAGATGGTTTATAAGCTAATCTAAGACCCATGTTTATTTTCTTTGATTTCATTTAGAGCTTTTTATCTTGCATTTTTCTTCTTCCTATGGAGAACACCAAGACAGTAGAAATCAGAATATGGCCAGGTTTTCTCAATAGGAAAGAAAGGATTAAGCTTTCAAAGGAGAGAGTTAGAAGTCAACATGATAAGTGGCACACGATGGTTACAGCCACTCTCATATTGAGGTATCCTTTATTTAGGATGGACTTCAAAGCTAATTCCAACACCTGTGCACAGGGATTTGTATGCCTGTTTTAGGGGAAAGGCCTTAAGAAAAGGAGAAAAGAAGAGCTTAAAAGATTGTTTCTCTTTATATCTAGACTGAAAAAAAGTCAAAACTAATACATTTATACATCAAAGAGGCTCGCAGATACATCTTTCCAAATATAATTTAAAAGAAAAAGAATGGCTTATAAATAAGTCAAACATAATAAAATTGACTCATTGCAAAGTAATAAAGCCCATCTGATAGCACTGGGAATACAACTTATGATTTCAACAAATACTTCTGGTATTTGGTAGGTTTTAGAAACAGCTTTATATTCTTTTAATTACCTTACTTGATAAATTATCTCAGTGAGTCCAAAGTAGGTCAGTAGTAACTCTTTGCCCTCGGAACTATTCCTAGGAGGTAATTAGCCTAGAACTTTCTGTTGGTCCTGTCAATCAGAAGTAGTTCAGAGCCCTGGGGTTGATACTTGATTTAATAATATAAGAAAAACCAAGTTGATAGCTCAGTCTGATCATAGGAAGGAATGGGTATGAAATTGGCTGCATGCCTAACATTTCCAGGGTGTCAGAATAGATCATGGAAGAGAACACAGTTGTACGAGCAGATGCAGCCAGGTGACAAATGATAAAGAGGGACAACTTATTATTTGTATTTGCTTCATATGTATGTTTTATAACTCCTCATTCCCATTTTAACTTTGCTTTTGTGTTATTCTCTACTTGCCACTCAGAATCCCTTAGCAAAATCATATTGGCTTAAATGCTGTTAATTTCTCAGTAGTCATTCATTTTATTTTTGAGAGCATGGATAATGTTTTCTAGTTTTAGCATATAACATCCTTGTGTTTGACTTCAATAGTAAGAAAGGATATAAAGCAAAGTAGTTGCAATGAAACGGGTTCAGAAGAGAGAGTGAATGAGAATCTATTTTGTCTTTCTTTCATTGATATTCCATAACTGAAACAGGGTGTGGGATTTGAAATTCCTTTTGTGAGCGACTCTTGCAAAGATGATTGAGTTTGAAGTCTTTAACATCTTGCTTCTTTGATCTGAGAAGGTTCTTTGTCACTGGGAAGATTGTGTGTTGCTGGCATCATTTCCACCTTTAATGCATTTTGGACTGCAGAGACTCATGAATATTTGAAGTGGGGCAATAGCCATGGATCATCCTTGGCCCTGGATTACACCACACATATAAGTAAACTAGATATTAGGTCCTGCTGACTTTAGTACATTTGGGTTTTGAGTTTGATAGGGAAAATTCAGACTTCTCTTGGGAAGACACAGAACATTCCTTTAAAACTACTACTGGTCAACAGTTGAGCAAAAGATTGTGTTGCAAGTGAAAGATTTCCAATTGTTTTCTACTAAGTAAAAAGGTGATTGGTTAAGGTTGTACCAGAATATTCAAGGAAGAGGCTATTGACTAATCACAAAATTTTAACTAGAAGTGTATTTGGCCTTCCCCCAGGATGTTTCTCTTTTATTGATTTCCTTTGCTCCCTGGCCTCAGAACTGTAAATAGGGTAACCAAAATCAAAACCACCTTCCAACATGAAAACTCATGGAGACAAAGAGGGGGAATAAAGAAACAATGGAAATTAGATCTGGTCTAGGAATACTAGTTTTTTTTTCATGGATATATGACTTTAAGAGGATCCTTGTCAGTTCCAGGATTCCTATACTTGGGATACCAAATCCGTCAAATTGCCTCTTACCCCCACCATCCCTTTCGCCTCTGAAAACTGCCGTAGCTTTGTTTTCTGTACAGATTGGCGGGACTGAAGAGTGAAGACACCACTCTCTTTTCTTCAGTGCTTCCATTTACCCAGAAAATTCTTCCAGGGAAAGAGGGAGGTAGTCAGTTCCTGATGTGGGGAAAGATGCATCTTTCCACCCCCATAATTTCAGGGGGAAAATGCTGACACTTTCTAGCAAATGTATGCCAAACATGAAAGATTGAGTCTGATTTTATTCCTTCAATTGTGAATATCTTTGCCTGTCTTAAGAAAAAAAAAAATAACTTGTATTTTTAAAAATTTTAACCAATAAAATAATTAAAATTCAGAAGTACAAGTGTAGTTAGGTAGAACTGGTATTTGTAACACGGTCTGTACAATAGTGTGTACGGGGTATTGAACAATGCTCTGTGCTGACAGGTGCCTGGTCTCTGACCCAAACTTCCTTCAGCAGTAGCTGCCTGTCAATAGTCGAATCTGAAAATTGAAGCACAAAGCTTCAGGTGTTACTTAGAAAGATACGTTAAAATAATGACAGTTCAAGTGAGTAGCAAGCAGTTCCAAAAGAAAATCTAACCCACCTTCCAAAATAAGAGGGTTATGTGTTATGAAAAATAAAATAAAGTGGAAATTTTGAAATAAACCATGGTCTTGATAATAGAAGCTTGCCTCACATCTTCTGTGATGCTCCTGATAAATTCAAAAGGAATTGAATTTTCAGATAAGTTCTACAGAGCCTTTTGAATTTTCTTCAGTGACTATACCTCAAGTCTGCTAGCTATCATACAATACTTAATGAAATTTAAAGAGAATACAGCAGATACAAACCTAGATCTGGTTAGAGCACCAAGAAATACTGGAATGAAGTATTTGAAATTTAACATGTGCTTCACATGCTTTTGAAATTTTTCTTTAGATCATGCAGTATAAATCACATAACTTTCCTTTTATATAAAAACAATGAAATCCTATATGAAGGCAGAACAAAGCAGACAAAACTTAAGTACAGATTGTTTTTACCACAAACTTAACTGTTTTTATCACCTTTTTCTTTTATTACTTGCCTTTTTAAAATCTTTTGGCAGACTGTACCTGGCTAATGGGGTATTTATTGCCTCACCTTTTTAGCTAACTTACAAACTTGTCTCAGTTTCCTCTTGAGTTTTCTGTATTTCAGTTTCTAGCTCATTCTGAGCCAGGGATTCCTGTCCCTTAGAGTCAGAGCATGCATGCTCCATGTTCCAGCGTCTCACTATGGCATCCTGGTCTCAAAGGTAAAAATACGAATTCCATTGTGGCAGTCAAAATAGGTGCGAACTTGCAAAAACACACGTTTTCTATGTGTCAGGCATCATTCTCAGTGTTTACATTTATAGAGTCATTTAAGTCCCACAACAAAACCATGACGTTAGATATATTAATAATCCCCACTTTATAGAAAGGTAGCCGATGCACAGAGAGTTAAGCAGATTGTGCCAAGCCAAACAGCATGCAGTAGAGACAGGATTCAAATCCAGCCAGACTGAGAATCGATGCTCTTAACCACAACTCATTATCTTCTCATAATTTAATCACACAAATTGTTTGGGGCGTGAAGGCTGGGGTAGGGTGTGTCCAGTGTGTACTATGTATGTGGGAGGGGTGTGTATGCACACACACATATATACACTGAATTGTATCTAATATATGTTTGATATATTCAGTATTGAATTTCATTTTTTCCCTCAAAAATAGAAAAAATAGAGTATAAAACGAAGACTTTAGATAGCATTTTGTGATGAAACTCACCACTGCCAAGTCCACATTGGCTCTGATACCCTTGAAGTATTTTCTTTCTCACTAGTTATATATATAACTTCTTTCTTTGCAGTTCTCCACATACCTGTGAGGGATTCATTTGTTTCTTCTTCAAAATGGTATTGAATCACTAATTAAGAAAAATATTCTTATGATTATGTGTGTGATCGACTAGATGAGAAGATCACAAGGCTTAAGGTTGCAGAGAAGAGACATATCTTAGCCAAAACCTGATTATTTTCAATTTGTAGTGGCAATGGCAACCCTGGTTGTGGGCCAGGTTGAAGATATTTTTATGAGTTATAACTAGTCATACATTTCAGATAATTGTGTTTGGTAAAGAGGAATATAACACAGTCTTTAGAAACTGGCCGGTGTAGTTCCTCCCTTTCCTTTAATGCTGTAGTGCCATCATTAACATGTTTTAAAGGGCTGTGCAAAAGGCAGAGCAGAGAGGCACGGGGGCTGTTCGGTAAGCCATTTGCGGAGCCAGCTGGGACCTGGTCTCTTCCTTAGTACCCTTGGGAATAGCTGATGGGCTACTTGACCCCTTCCAAATAGCAAAAGGAGGTTTATTACAAGTGCTTTTTCTGCTGGAAGAATAGAAATTGTTGGAGATGAGAAATAGAGAAAGGAAGTGGAATCATCAAAGTGAATGGCAAATAAAAATAGATATGCCAGGGGGTGTTAATCCTTACCTTGCCTATCCGGTAGCAGTCCTGCTACATCTTTCTTTTAGCACTTAAAAATATATCAAGTCTCATTTCCCAATCTAACATATCTTTTGGGTGATTTCAAAAAATAGAATTTGTTAGGTTTTTTTTTCCTACTTGTAAAAGTAACACATATTTATCATAGAGGGTTTTTTAAAATTAGAAATATTAAAACTATAGAAAATAGAATCCCACCTCTCCAAGATAACCACTATAAATTTAGGGGGTATATTTTCCTCCTGTGTATGTTTGTATGTGTGTGTGTATGTTTGTATGTTTAATGACAGTCTAGTCTTACTTTATGCATCAACAAAGCCATCGCTCTTGAAAATTTTTACTTAACTTTGAGGCTGAGTTTGGTTATTGATAGTAATAATTTAAAAATTTAAGAATAACATTTAAATTTGAACATAATTACATAATTTCCATGGCTCAAATTCTAAGTTTTTCGAAATTTTCAGCACTTCTCAGGACAAATGGTTTTGAAGGTACCATCCTAATATTTGTGATCTAAAAAGATTTACCAAAGTCGAAAGCCCCTCTAAGGTTGTCGAAGACATTTTTCTTGGTTAACTCCAATAGGCTAGACAGAAAGTATACTGGAAACATTTCCATTGTCTGTAACCAGAGTGTTCATAATAAATAGCTTTCTGAGGTATAAGCATTATTTACTGAGAAACTGTCCTCCCCAAGGTGTTTTAAATTGGGTAGAAACTGTTGCTGGTCTTCAGTGGTTTACTTCCAAAGTGTAATATATTGTATGTGCTGGTTCATCTAAACAACAAATCAACAAGCTGTCTTCAGCAGCCCACATCAGTCTGTTCCAGACACATTCCCCTACAAAGAGTATCTAATAAATGATTGAACACAT
The DNA here is from genome assembly GCA_004027955.1 of Chaetophractus vellerosus. Taxonomy (NCBI): domain Eukaryota; kingdom Metazoa; phylum Chordata; class Mammalia; order Cingulata; family Chlamyphoridae; genus Chaetophractus; species Chaetophractus vellerosus. The sequence goes on along the minus strand of PVKH010005689.1, from coordinate 13,736 downwards.
CGTAGAATTATATGCAATTCCCAATCGAAAAACCAATACTGCTGAAGCTCTAAATGCTTACAGTAGTAAAAAATAATAATAATAGAAAAAGAAAGAGTAGAAATAATGTAAACTAATATCTGATTTTTCTAGTCCCCCAGTGCAAAGTAAAATAAGTCAGGAGTGGGTCCGTTCATCCTTTCATCACTAAGCTATGAATGAAACATAAGAAATCAAGACGATGCACTTGGGGTCGTTGGTCTTGTAGAGATTGTTTACCACAGCTCTTTTATTCTCTTCAGCCTTTTCATTCTTTGGCATAGTAATTCACTCTATTCTCTGAGATCATCCTAAAATGACCTTCTAAAATCAAAATTGTGTTATCTAGGAAAATAAAAGAAATGTTAGTTCCCAACTAGCCATATGTCCTTATAATCAGCAGATACTTAAAGATGTGTATCAACAAGAAATGCACAACAGAAAAAAAAGAAAAAACAATAATTGAAATAAAATATAGGCTTCACATTAGCAAACATTAGTGATATATTTCTGTAATAGACATCAATATCTATATAAATGTGGTAGTTTGGTAGTTTAGGACATTCAAATATGACATCAAATTATCAACTATGGCAAAGAAATAAAAATTTTTGTTTGTTTGTTTTGTTTTGAGGTACTGGTGCCGGGGATTGGGCCTGGGACCTCATATGTGGGAAGCCGGCACTCAACCACTGAGCCACATCGGCTTTCCTGAGTTACTTTTTTCCGTTTGTTTTGCTTGTTGTTCGTTTTTATTTTTTCAGGAGGCACTGGGAACTGAATCTGGGACCTCCCATGTGGGAGGTGGGAGCTTAACCGTTTGAGCCACATCCGCTCCCTAAAAATAATCTTTTTGATTGCAGTATGCAGTTTATTTTTAATTGGCAATGTTTTTCCTTCTCTAGAAAATGTGTTGATTGGGGAAAAGAAAATGCAGTAGATCTGCTGGATGGTCAGATCTGAAAGGAAAAAGAAAGAAATAGAAAGAATCTCTTAATTGATCAGTCTATCTGAGTCTGGCATTATTGTATAAAGTTATTATATGCTTAGGTGAGATTTTATACCTGAATTCATGGGTCTTGTAAGAATTGTCTTTTTGCAAGTTGTGCTGGAGAAAGTCCCTTTTGAGGCATGACTGGTATAAAGGTGAAGCCAGAGAAAGAGGAAGAGCTTCTAATATTTACAAAACCTTAAAACACTTGAAATTTTCAGAATACTTTTCCCACTCATGTGTCTCTCTGATGAATATGAGGTAGTGTTCTGTGCTTGTGGGTTGTAATGGCGTCCTCATTTGACAGATAAATGCATTAAACCCCCAGAAGGTTAGAGATCATCAGCCATGTAGTACTTTGATTACCAAAGTAACCAAAGAGAATTTTTTTTTTAAAGATGCTGGTGTGACACCGTGGAAGGGCACTGAAACTGAAATCTTGCCTTGGGTTAAAATAAAACTCATATCCATTATCAGTCCCTTCCATTTCCCCCAGTTTCCCTTCCTCCCTGCACTCCAGCCCTAGACAACTACTAATCTACTAATCTGTCCCTACAGATGTTTCTATTCTGGACATTTCCTTTGTGGTTGGCTCTTTGAACTTAATATAATTTTTTTCAAGGTTTATCCATGTTGTAGATTGTATTAATACTTAATTCCTTTTGATTGCTGAAAAATATTCCATTGTATGGGTGTAACATTTTCTGTTTATCAGTTGATGGACATTTTTTGGTTGTTTCCAATGTTGACTTATGATGGCTCATGTAAAAGTTTTTGTGTGGACATATGCTTTTATTTCTCTTGGGTATATAACTAGGGGTAGAATTGCCAGTTCATATGGTACTCTATGTTTAGCTTTTTGCAGAACTGCCAGGCTGTTTGCCTAAGTGGCTATACTGTTTTACACTCCCACCAGCAATATCTGAGGGTTACAGTTTCTCCACATCTTCATCAATACTTGTTATTATATGTCTGTTTTTACAATTATAACAATTCTAGTGGCTGTGAAGTGTTATGTGCTTGTGGGTTTGATTTGCATTTCCTTGATGGCTAATTATGTTGAGCCTTTTTTCATGTGCTTATTGGTCATTTGTATATCTTCATTAGAAAAGTGTATGTCAGATTCTTACCACTTTTTTTAAAAAGATTTTATTTTTTTAAATTTATTATATATCCCCCCTTTCTGCTTGTTCTCACTGTGTTCATCTTCTGCGTTCTTCTGTGTCCACTTGTCTCCCCCCACTGTGGGGACCCACCGAGTCAGCTCACCGCACGGCAGCCTGCCTGCTCTCAGGGGCTTGCCCTGCCCACAGGGGCTTGCCCTGCCCACGGCGGCTTGACCCTCAAGGTGGTCTGCCTGCTCGAGGAGGCCCCGGGAACTGAACTGGGGCCTCCCATGTGGTAAACCAGTGCCCTACCAATTGGGCTACAGCTGGCCCCCTCTTACCACTTTTAATCAGATTATTGGTCTATTTATTTTTTTCATAACTGTTTTATTAGAGAAATTGTGGGTTTACAGAACGGTCATGCATAAAATACAGGATTGCAACATACCATATTATTAACACCTTTGCATCAGTGTGGTAATTTGTTACAATTGATGAAAGGATATTTTTACAATTGAACTATTAACTATGGTCTATGATTTTACTTAGGGTTCAGTGTGCAGTGCAATTTTATGGGTTTTTTAAAATGTTTTATTCTATCACCATATATAGTGGCTAAAAGTGGAAATTTAGGTCTAATTATTGAGTTGGAACAATTTTTTATATAGTCAAGGTACAAGTCCTTTATCAAATACATTACTGTAAATATTTTCTCCATTCTGTGGATTACCTTTTAATTAACATAAGCATTTTAATTATCCATTTTTCTTTTGCCTCTTGTGCTCATGGCACCATATCTAAGAAGGCTTTGCTTAAGCAAGGCCACAAAGATCTATTACTATATTTTCTTCTAAGGGTTTATAGTTTTAGCTCTTATATTTAGGTTTCTGATCTATTTTGAGTTAATTTTTGTGACTGGAATAAGGAAGGAGTCCAACTTCATTCTTTTGCTGTTATTCATTCTGTGAATATCCAGTTGCTCCAGCACCATTCATCAAAAAGCCTGTTCTTTCCCCCGGTGAATTGTCTTGGCAGCCATGTTGAAAATCAATTGACTGTAAATGCAAGCATTAACTTCTGGACTCTCATTCTATTCCATTAATCCATATGTATATCCTTATGCCTATACTGACCTCCATATTCTGGTCTTACAGAAAATCAGTATAATGTATTGATGATAAAATCCTAAAGTTGTAATATCTTAGCTCTGTAGAGGTGATTTTCTGTAAGACCTGAGTAATGATATGCAGATATGTCATTTTTATGGTTAAAACAAGAGGAATGGATAACTAATGTGTTCCTTAGTCTCCTTCTTTGATTTGTCAGTTATCTCAGCCAAAGACTAGGCCAAATCCCCGAATATCTAGTTTGAGTCTTTAGGTGTATAATTTAATTGTACCAATCTCAAAACTGAGCAATTACTGGGAGATAAATAACTTATTCATGTAAGGAAGAGTGCCAGGGGTCCTAAGATGGACCTAGGACAGTATTTCTTGAACTACTCTCTGATTTATTTCCAATCAATTAAGAGTGACCTAGAAACTAGATGACATGGTTTGTGACAATAAAATATCAGCTCCTTATATAGAATTTTCTGTAAATGTTTTATTTTTACCATTAATTAAAAATAAAAGACCTGGCTGTTACACAAGTTGGTGCAGAATGAAAAACATTGATTAGATTTTATGACAAATATCCTGGCCTTAATTGTAATTATTTAATTGATTAAATAATAGAAATGAGAAGCAAAGATAAAAATATTCAAACAATAGCAATAGATCATAATATACCTAACAATTATGATTATGGGTTTAGAACACAGAAAGTGACTTTGAGATATATTTACTTATACGAACTCCCTACTATTAATTCTGTTCTTTCTTTTCTTACTCATTTAATTGATAAATGGCCAGTAATTTGCTAGATATATTTGACTATATTTTTCCTAAGTCCTCAGAATGTTATTTGCTGTGCTTTATTAGTATAATCAAGCTGCTGAAAAATTTAACCCAATTATTCACTTATTATGTATATTTCCCCCAATTTTTGTTTTTGTTTGTTCCAAACCAAGATACAGTTTCAAATTAAAATCCACTACAGTGCTAAACTGAAGGGGGGATATCTTTGCATTAGGGACCTAACACATGCAATAAAGTAGAATTCATGAAGGCAGTATGCTGCATTTTAAAAAATATAATTTAGTATAATTCTGTTTGTGCTGTCTATAGCATTGGCTGGAAGGGTTGGTGTAGAGCTCTGTGTATATGAAAAACTCTAGGCTGCAAAGTTACTAGTCAGGAAGGCTTTCTTCTTAACAGGAAAAAGACATTATAATGAACAAAAAATATCTTAAGTATAGAGAAAAACTTTATCAGCATGAGCTAGGTCACTCAGGTAAATATAATGTATAATTTTAAAATAACTTATAGTTATTGAGTGGTTACTTTACCCCACACACTCCTCCAAGGACTTTACATTTATTAACTCACATAATTCACACAAGAACCCAACAAATTAGGTACTATTACTATTACAGTTCTAAAGATTTTTAAAAATGAGGCCTAAAGATGTTAAGTAACTTGTCTAAGTTTACTCAGCTTTTAAGGGTCAACATCAAGATTTGAACCCAGAGGTTACAGTCTTGTTTTATTTTTATTGTTGTTGTTTGCGTTTTCTTACCTATTTTGTAAACTACCTTTCCAATAATGCTCCAGAAAACCTGGGGCACAATGTAGAACTTGCAAGACTCAGAGAAAAAACAACAACAACAACAACAACAACAATAATAATAATAATAATAAAATTGTCACATGAACTAAAAAAAAAAAAAGACTCAGAGGAGTTTTATAGGTGCAGAGAAGAGAAAGAAGATTCTGTGGGGAAAAAGAAAAAGAAAATTATTTTCAACACACATGAATTCATGTGCACCATCTCATTTAATCCCTCACAACAGTGTTGTGAGTTAAGTATTATTTCCTCCATTTATATAAAGGCAGTAACTAAGGTTCATGGAGGTAAATAACATGCCAAGTGTATGTTTCTGGGGAAGGATAGATCTTGATTTTAAACTCCAAGAACCATGCCCTTTTCACTGCATTATGCTAGAGGGTAGATGTCAAGGTAGATTTAAGATAGTTTGTGCAACTGCCCTTCCAAGGAAAGAGCAGCTAAGGACTGAAAATGTGGGTAATGCCTCCAGAGTTAGAAAAATAGGTGTATCCAACTGATGGAAACCTTCAATTGCCAAGTATAGATTAGACTAAGTAACAGTAAATGCTATAACGGAGAAGCCCCAGGTTCTCATAGGTATAACACACACAGACAGACAGACATTTTTTTTTCTTGTTTCCATCATATCTCAAGACAGGTGTTCCTAATCAGGCACACTTGCACATGGTTTTTCAGGCACTCCAATTCTTTCTGTATCATGGGCCTGCCCTTCTCTAAATAGTTATGCCCTCTTCATTCATGTAATATTAAACAGAAGAGAAGAAAGGATCACCCATGGGAGATTTTGCTGGATCAGACCTGAAAATGGGATTCCTCACTTCCACCCTCACTCCAGGGCTCAGAACTTTCATTATATAATGAAAGTAGCGTTAAGGAGAACCTGTTAATGAGGCTTAGTAATGGTCTCTGCTAAAGAAAGGAACCAGACATAGGGAAGCCAGTAGAGTGTCAACAGATATTTACTTAGTACATCTGATGGGTTCTGGCCTGTTCTAGCCCTGGGAACACAGGGTATAATATAGGCAAAGTTCCTGCCTTTAAAGAACTTATAGCCTGAGGACAGGAGAGGCAGAACCTAGTAGGCAATAAGCAAATGGACAAATCAACCAGATGTGTTCAGATCATAAATGTTGTAGAAAGAAAACCAGGGTCCTGGAAGGGGAGAAGGAACACGACTGAGTATTTAGGAGATGTCTCCTGATGATGTGCCATTTCAGTTGAATAGCAAGGAAGAGATAACCACGCGAAGACCTGTGGAAAGGTGTTCTGGTCCAAAAGCTCAAGAGTGTGGGTGAACTTGGTATGCTGAATGATCTGACAGAAAGGACAGTGGAGCTAGTGCCCAAAGCATAAGAGAGAAGGTCTTAGATGAAGTTAGAACCCGATCACAAAAGTTCTAGTAGACCTCAATGAAGAGTATCAACCTTATTCTAAGTATGCCAAAAAATCTTCAGATGTTTCATTCTGAAATAAAATGGTTTGGTCATCTCCACTCTCACTTCCTCCTGAAGCCTTACCAGAGCTGTCCAGAACATAATCATTGCTTCCATATCCCATAGCATTTTCCCTTGTTTCAACCCTATCAGTACTTAGTTACCTGGAAATATGGAGGATATATGATCTCCTTTACTGGAATGTAAGGATGGAAGATATGTGATCTCCTTGACTGGTATGTAATGTCCTGGAGAGCAAAGGCTGATGTTTAATTTGTGGCTCCTTCAGTGACAAGCCCAGTTCTAAGAAAGCACCTAGGTGTTGAGTCATGGCATGAATAAATGAATGATGAATAAATAAATGAACTAATAAAAATTGTTGAAGGAAAAGAAAGCAATGTGTTCTTATATATGTAGTGTTTGCAGCATGCTTTTACTTTCACCATGTCATGTGATCCACACTAACAGTGGGTTCATGGGGAATCCAATTTGGTAACTGCATAAATATGAGAAGCAAGAGTTTAGAAACAGAGCCAAAGAGAAGTGGAGATTTTGAGGCTGAGTGCTGGGAAGAATAATGGAACAACTTTTAGAAATAGGGGATTAGGTAGTAGAGTCAATTTGGAGTAAGGGAGGGAAGTGGTGAGTGAGAGTTATGTTCTGATTCAGCTGATAAAAGACAGAACCAAGTGGAATGCCCGGTAGGCAAATAATTAAGTTGCGTGGTGCAGACAGTAAGAAGAGCTGCAGGAGTTCAGAGAAATCTAATAAAGAAAATGGATTTGGGTCTGAGGAATGAGAATAGTCATCGGGGTTGCAAAAGTTAGATTGCTGGGTAATATGACAAAATATTTACTGAAAATAATGTGATATTGGAAAGGACAAACTAAAGAGAAATAGAACAATATCAGAATACATTAATTAAGAGGCAAGAAATTAGAAATAGAACCAAAAAAATAAGGAACTCCTCCCATGTTTTTAATTGAGATAAAAATGAAAGTGAGCTTTCCAGCTCACTGTCTGACTCCCCACCTTCAGAGTAGCAGAAGTAGGGCTACATTTTACGATTGTATTTCCTGGCTCCTTTGAGGTTGGAGAAAGTTGTGTGTCTAGTTAAGGACAGCGAACTGTGGCTGAGCATTTGATTGTCTATGCAAAACTCTGCGGAGTTCTTTACCTCCTTCTGGTGTAGTGTACAGCAGTTCTCAAGTTGGTGATTGCATCATCATCCTGGGCCCTTGCATGACATACAGTATGAACAAGAAATAGATCTTTGATATTTTAAACCACTGAAATATTGGGATTGTTACTGCAACATAACATATCTTATCCTGACTCATGAACTCACCATCAGTGGCAAGGGAGAAAGGATAAATGTGGAGTGAGATTGACTACTAAGATAAGGAACAGTGGAGAAATTAAGGAGCATTAAAGAAGGAAGAAATACCTACTCAAGAAATGATACTGACTATGCTTCCAACATGTTTTTCCCAAAAGCCTTGCAGGGGGGTGACCCTGGAAACTTTCCTGCAGTTGTGTTCACCTACCCATCCATGCTCCACCCAGTGATATCTAGGATAGGCCAACCCTCTCAGGAAGACTGGTGAACCCTTCAAAATAGCTTGCTAGATTACTCTCTCTGCCTCCTCTTCACAGCTAATATGCATTAGGCTGTCTTGTTTGAGGATCGGAAATTTGAGATAAGTACATTTAGTTGTGGTTTCAGATCTCCAGAGCCACAACCCCTATGACAAAGGAATAAAAAAGAACCAAGAATAGTCAGGACCAAAAGCATAACGCAGGACAACAGCTCATGAAACAGGGGAGAGCAGAATGCTTGATTGAGTTTTGACAGGAAGGATATATTTAAGAAGATAAAACCAACTTTACAAAGAATAAAGTGGAAATTCATTTTCCATATGTTAACTACAAACATAGAAAGAAACTAGTAAAAAAAAAAGAGGTAAATTCAGTTTGAGTCCTACAATATGCAACATACTAGTAAATTTTTCTCCCATTAATGGGTAATGAGTAGTGTGGAAGGGAAAGGAAATGATTATCATTTGTATTTCAATCTGACTACATGTAGTAAATTGATTTTAATTTTGAGGAATTATACTTAAAACTATTTTTGACAGTTTTTAATTTTTTTAAATGGAATTCTAATATTAAGTTTGAATTTAAGTAGAAAACACATCAATCTTTAATTGATTTATTTATTTGTAAAACAAAATCCAGTTTTTACAAAAGAAAACTTTTTAAAAAGAAGAACAAACTAATGAAACCCATTCTGTTAGGGAATTTCTCTCCCGAGAAGAGAATGCTCACTGCCTAGATAAAAGGGTCTCATTGTCATAGATGCTCCTAAATCATTGTTGATGTAAGTATTTTCTGTGAGATTTAATGAGCATTGTAAATATAAGGTAATGTTACATGTTCCATTTGTGATGGTGTTGTAACAGAATCATAGGTGTGTGGTGATCACACTATGTCAAAGTCTTAAGTCTAAGGAATCTGCCTCACTTGACTCACTGACTGTGAACTACAGGTTCAAGTCCTTTATCACATTCTAATAGAGAAAGAATACTTGGATGGATGGATGGATGGATGGATGGATGGATGGATGGATGGATGGATGGAAGGTAGGAAGGAAGAAAGGATAGATTTATATAACGAGGTAGTGTCATGTCATGAAAGAGTACAGGTTATGTGTAAAACAAAAACAAAAACAAAAAACCTGAATAAAGGACTCTTGTGCTAGAAAAAGGTTCATTAAGAACTCAGATGCGAAGCTCATAGTACCTGTGTCTAAATCCTTGTGCTGCCACTTACCTCTGTGTGCCATCAGGTAAGTTCATTAGCTTTCCTGAGTCTCAATGTTCTCATCTATGTTAAAAGAATATGAACACCTATTGTAGGTAGTTTGGTAGATCGTTAAAAACTATTATCATTAACCTCAGTTTTGAATTTCCTACTTTAAAAATTATGCCTCAAAGTGTTTTTCTTTGCCTATACCATAATCATTTATTGTTTAGGTTGTGATTTGGAGGAATGTCATTTATTCTCTCATTGTTGGTGACCTGTATGATGGTGTCCTAGCTTATCATAGAAATTCTTCCTAGGTCTCCAATGCAGGCAGTTAAATAGGCCTTGAATGTTATAATTTATTCTACTTGGGGTGGGGAGTGTGTTTGAAAATAATCAAACCAGTGGTTTGGTATTGTATCAATAAAATTAATGCTATGACTTAAATTTTTACACTTTGAATAAATAGTACAGGTGCTAAATAGATTAAAATTTAGAGTTTAAACCAATAAAATCATACTATCCTAAATTCTTAGGAAAGTTCCCTTTGTGTTGTTAGAGAAAAAATATATTTTTAAATTTACCAAATAATTCCAAATTGCAATTGTTAATGCTAAATTGGTCCTTACTATGTGCTAAATCCAATGCTAAATATTTTACAAAGATGATTTTTTGTTTAATCCTCCAAAGGACCCTATGAAGCTTTACTCTTTTCACTTTGCAGATGAAGTAACTGAGGATTAAAGGGTTAAGTACTCCATATTGTATGGCTAATAAATGGAGAGAGCCAGGACCTGAATGTAGGTTCCAGAACCCAGGCTCCTTACTACTACACTAAATTGCCTTTCAAATAATCATAGCATATTAAATCTGGCTGGATGGGACCTTGGAGATCCTATAATCCTGTCTCTTTGTATTACTGCTTGTAAATGTAAAGCAGAGAGAAGTTAAACGATCTGCCCAAGGTTATGCACTTCCATCTTTTCCTCGGCATAATAACACACTCATTGAAACTCATTTCTAGGATTTATGCAAACTAATGGAAAAGTCATGACATTTTTTAATTGAATGCCCTATAAAAGAATCATTTTCGTCTTGTTTGCCATCTCGTGTCCATGAATGAAATGCAAAAATGTGTTGCAAAACCAAAAGAGTCCTTATCTTCACTAATCACCTGTGCTTTCATAGGAGGAAAAGCCTCCTTAGGCTCAGACCATTTCAGAAGAAATAAGTGTGAAGAGCATCTCTGAGGCATTACGGGGAAAGATGTCATGACTGACCTTCTAGGTCATGTAACTTTAACTCACAGCAAACATATTACTTGAAGGAAAGTGTGATCTTTCCTACACTGCTGGCATTATATATTTCATAAGCTCTACCAGGTCACTTTACTATAGTCCCAAGTAGAAAACCGATGGGGCTAAAGGTACTTTGCCTTTTCAATAGGCCAATTAATTTTATTTTTAACTGTTAAAGATTTTGTTGCTGTTGTTAGATCAATCTTTTCTCTTGCTTTGTTCAGACCTTAGAGGAGATGTTTACAAGCACCTACAGTTATCTGAATGATCTTCTGACTTCAAAGTCAGAAAGTGTGTTTTTCTCTTTTAAATTAAGAAAAGAAGAATATTCCCTTAATGTTGGTGGCCTCTAGTATACTTAAGGTATTTTGCATGGCTGCTTAGGAAAGAAATTAAAAATGGTCACTTTTAACTCTTATAAAACCTAAAAGCAAGAAAGACTCGATATTTTTCCTTAAAAGCTACATATCATGGCTGAACACAATTTAAAATCACAACCATTTTATAAAATCTCTGTTAAAGGCTTTACACAGGAGCTAGTCTCGTGTTTTATGTAAAGGCCCAGCTCTCTCATTTACTGGCTTTGTGATCTTAGTTAAGTTACCTAACCTTTCCAAGCCTCAGTTTCTCTACCTGAACAATAAGAGAAGAAAAAGTACTTACCCATGGGACTTTTTATCAGATTAAAATCCTAAAATGTATATAAAAAGCTTACAACAGTCCCTGGTACTCAGTAAATATCTGATGCTACTTTTGTGAGTCCAGCATCAATTACTATACATCCATCTAGATCTGAGAGTTTGATTCCCACGTTGTAGATTTACCTCCATGATTCTTTCACATATATTCTAATATCGATATCGGTGTAGTTCACACCCACATTACCTTTACCTGGACTAGTTTAATAGCTGCCTGCCTGGTGCCTGAATGTCCATTCCAGAACAGTCTGTTCAATCTTCATAGACATTAATGGACCTATCAGTTCACAGTTTAAAAACTATCAGTGATTCTCTGAATCAAAATAACTTAAACACTAAGAGGGGCCAAGCAATCCAGGGGTTGTTGATTCAATGGCTTAACAATATCCAGGGTCTTGGTCAACTCACTCACATTCCCTTGACCATCTAATCATTGAAACTGCGTGGCCACAGCAAGCTTGAGCATCGCATTCACAGCACAACATCCAAAGGCAGAAAGGAGCAAGCCTACATCTCTGTGCAAACTTACACACTACCTTCGCCACCTGCAATGGCAGACTTATTTTAATCACCATGGTTCTGTCAAATGTCTGTACAGGGAAAACTAATCAAATTTGCCTCCTCAAGACATGAGCTTCTAATACCTAAGCAGAACCAAGGATTCTTTAGCAAGGAAGAAGAGGAGCAGGAATCACTTCTTGATGTACAATTAATAATGTCAGCCAACTCTTCTACATTAAAAAATGATTGTGTATATTATGCAAGCCTGAGATCTATTATTATTTTTCCTTCTACTGCATGCTTCAGAAATATGTGCTCTGAACTTGCTTTTCTCCATGCCTTAGATCAGTTTTCTCACTGTGTGTCCCAAGACTAGGAAATGATTTGCTTCTTCATTCTCATGCTCTCACAAGTGGAGAGTGGAGTTTTCCCAAGGCTGCATAATATGTGTTATTCAACAGATTCAATGCAGAAGCAGATATTAGAATCCAGTTCTTTCCTGTTAAGCCAGACAAACATTAAAAGGAGTTTCAATAATGTACGCAATGCCATTCTCCTCGCTAAATTTATTTTGGAAAATATATTTATTTATATTCAAAAATATGTTAACATACAATGGTTTATCATTTTTAAGTGAATTAAATATAAAATTTTAAATGTCTCAGTTTTAGTTTCTACTATAATAAATGTCAAAAGATATAATGTGCATAAATAAAAGCCATTGGGGTCCTCAATAATTTTTAAGACTATAAAGGTGTCCTGAGCTCAAACGGTTTGAGAACTATTGCCCTAGCCTAGATTATACTGCCTTTCCTACCTACAATACCATTTCCTCCATCCCTAAATGCTTGTCCTATTAAGACTTAGGTCAACGGATCTTCTTTAGTCTTTGGATGTAAGCTTTTATTCTCCTCAACCCCAGTGCATTATTTGTCTATTGCTGCATAACAAATTACTCCCAAACCTAGCAGCTTAAAACAAGATTTATTATCACAGTTTCTGTGAGTCAGGAATCTGGGTGCAGCTGAGCTGTATGCCTCTGGGTTTGTTTAACTGTATACCTGCTTAGCTGTATGCTTCTGACTCAGGGTCCCTGGCAAGTCTGCAGTCAAGATGTCAGCCAGGGCTGCAGTCATCTCAAGACTCAACTGGGGAAGAGCTGCTTCCAAGATCACTTACATGGCTACTGGCAGGACTTAGGTCCTTCTTGGCTATTGGCTAAAGACAGCAGGTTTTTGCCACATGACCTCCCCAAAGATCTTCTCACAGAATGGCAGCTTGCTTCCATCTGTCCCAAGATAAAAGTTAGAAAGGGAGGGAGGGGGAAAGAGAAAGAGGTGGAAGTCAAAGTATTTTATATGCCCTACTACATAATTTGTGAGACTAAAACAAAAATGTGGAGTCCCTTGATCAAAAGGAAAAAAGTGTTGTTAAAGGTACTAAAACATAAACTTTTGCTTTTCTTCCCTTGGTCTCTCTTTCTTGTCATGGTGCTTTTATTTACTATGTCAAACAAAAGGGACAGAAGAGGCCTGTGTAGAGAAGTCACATCTGAGTCCAACTCTGTCACACTCGGGAGCACAATCTCCAAAGTAGGGCCCACTGGCAAGACACCAAACTCCGGAGCTATCAGGAGCCCCACTATTTGGGGTAGTGTCCACTTTGGCAGTCTATGAGATCCTGCTAAGACGTGCATAAGTGTTACCTCTCTGTTGACCTCCGACTCACTTTGAAGTCTTTTAGCCATATAAACTCATTTGTCTTTACCTTTTCCCCCTTTTACTTTTAACTCACTTTTAACTTCAATAAGTTTTTGATGAGAAAATTTTCTCCAGAGGGTGAATCAACTGACCATCTTTCCCTTCCAATTACCAACTATGAGGTTATCAGTACTTCAGCTCAAGAGTACCACTTGGGGAAGGCCGAGGGAGATGGGAACTTACATCCCAGCCACCCTGCCCTTTAGTACCCTCGAGGAGGGTAGGTGGGAGAGTTGAGGAGGGAGAGAAGGAGGCTGGAATTAAGGTCATCTCTAATTCCTACATCTGATACATCTGTGTGCCTCAGAGAGTCAACCCCACTTGATAGCTGTGTGTGCTGAGAGGAAAGGGGAACTCAGTTTCTCACTCATGCAACAGGTGACCCCCTCATTAAAG
>PVKH010005688.1:0-21809 GCA_004027955.1 Chaetophractus vellerosus | reverse complement strand
TATCAATAGTTCCTACTTACAATGGGTCCACACCCACAGGAATAGACTAACTTTAAAATCATGCTTTTCTGGGGATACATACAGTTTCAAACCACCATGCTCCACTCTCTGGAACCCAAAAAGTTATGTTCCTTCTACACTCAAAATACACTCATTTCATGACAATATCACAAAAGCTTTAAGTCATTTCAGAAACAAGGCTAAGCACAAAGACTCATCAAAATCAGTTATGGGTATGGTCTGTGCTGGGGCACAAACCCTCTCCATCCCTGAACCTGTGGAACCTAGAGAACAAGTTATCTGCTTCTAACATACAAAGGAATGAGATAAATTTCTCCCACTCCCAGAGGGAGAAATTGGAAAGAAAACAGAGATCCTGGATCCCAAACAATTCCAAAACCCTGCAGGGCATATTCCATTAGATTTCAAGGTTTGAGAGTCATCTATAGAACCATATTTTGTCCTCCAGGCCTGATGATGTAGCAGCCCCACCCCCTTCAAGGTGTTTGCACATTGGCCATGCTCTTCCTAAACACTGTGGTGAAGGTTCCACCCTCTTCAAGCATAGGGATGGCAGCCAGGCTCTAGGCTTTACCCCCATGAAGCATTAGGTTGGCAGCCAGACTGTGCAATCCCCTAGGTGTCTGAGTAAAACTGGAGTGGTAACACTTCCTGAACAATGGGGTGGGAGACCTGCCCTTTCCAAGTGCCAAGGCATATTCACCCTATCCACACACACGGGTGGGTCTGCTCTCTTAGCCTGAGAAGATTTGGTCTAAACCCCAGCTTCCATGATTCTGTCTTTGAAGTGATTTTTCCTTCAGTCTGTCCCTTTTCTGTCCCTTTAGTCCAGGCTGGCAGTGGTTCCATTCATACAGATCTTGAAAAATAATTGTCAGTTTCATATGTAGCACACATGGGTCCAAACCATCAGAAAGAGAATTTTCCACTAATCTTTTCTGGAAAACTGCTTTTCCAATCCTAGCTTGCTGAAATGGCTGAGTGGACCCATGTTCAGTTAAGCTCTCACATGGATCACTACTTTCTGGGACTCGCTTTCTAGAAACTCAAAATTTTCCAAACCATCAGTTTCTGGTTTCTTTGTACCCAGGAGTTCAGTTCTCAACTTACCCCTTTCCATTCTCATTTTACTGTAAGCTGCAAGGAGAAAGCAGGCTGTGTTTTCCACATTAGTTTGTACATCTCTTCAGCTAAATATTCAAACTCGTCTCTCAAATTCTGCCTTCTCTTTGACATCAGAACTCAATAATGCCAGGTTCTCTGCCACCTTAAAACAAAAATTGCCTTTCCTCCAGTTTCCAATGACATTTATCATTTCTAAGGCCTTATAATGGTTTGACAGTTTTATGTAATTATGAATTCCAAAAATATAAATTGGATCATGCTTGTAAACTGATCTGTTCATCTGAGCATGATTGGTTTATGATAAGGGCATTAACTGGGCCCCGCCCTTCGGTGGGTGTGGTCTCAAGTATAAAGGAAAGGCAGCAGATTTGAGAAGCAGTTCTGATGTTGGAGTGAGCCGTTCTCCCGATGGTCTACAGCTGGCCTTGTAGAGAGACGCAAAGCGTAGAGACGTAGAAAGCCTCATGGTCTACAGCTGAACTTGTGGAGGAAGCAGAAGCTAAGCCTGGAGAGAAACGCAGCCCCGGCAGGAGAGGAGCCCAAATGCCAGAGCCCTTGCAGACGTCGGCAGCTGTCTTGCTCCAACACGTGGACTTTGGTGAGGGGAGAAATGTATGCTTTGTGGCCTGGCAACTGTAAGCTTCTACCCCAAATAAATACCCTTTATAAAGACTGACCAATCTTTGGTATATTTCAAAAGGCATGCCTGTGGCTGACCAAAACAGGCCTCATCAGAAGTATCTTTAGCATACATATTTCCACCAACAGTCTCTTCAAAGCAATCTAGGCCTTTTTAATAAAAAGACTCACATTTCTTTCAGCCTCTGTCCATTACCCAATTCCAAAACTGTTTCCACATTTTTGGTATTTACAAAATCAGCATCCCAGTCTCCTGGCACCAAAATCTGTTTTAGTTTCCTAGGCTGTTCAAAGCAAATAAAATGAAGTGAGTAGAGTTTCAACAATGGGGATTTATTAGATTACAGTTTGAGGCCAAGAAAATGTCCAAATCATGGCATCATGAGGGCAATGCTTTCTTCCCCAGAGACCAGCTGCTGGTGACCTTGGTTCTTCTACCACACGGTAAGACACAATTGCAGCATCTGCTGGTCTCTCTCTTCTTTTCTGGGTTTCATTTCTTTCAGCTTGCTTCCGTGGCTTTCTCTCTGTCTAAATTTCATTGTCATATAAATTAGGATTATAGTAAGAGGATAAGACCCATTCAAACTGAGGTGGGTCACACCTTAACTGAAGTGGCCTCATCAATAGGACCTACTTACAATGGGTCCATACCCACAGAAATAGATTAACTTTAAAAACATGCTCTTCTAGAGTACATACTGTTTCAAACAACCTCAAATGCTTCTTAATGTTTAGTAATAAACATGAGTTTACAATTTGGAGTTAAATCCTTCTTTTTTTTTTATTGAATATGCACATTCCTTTACTGTTCAATAATTATTTTTTTGAGCACATAGCAAATGCTAGGCATGGTTCTGGGTGTTGAGGATGCAACAGTAAACAAGCTAGACAAGCTTTTTGTTCTTCTCCAGTACTAGGCCTAGAGAAATAGTAAGTGTGGCAGTTTGATATTGTTTATGAATTCCAAAAATAGATATTGGGTTGATTGTGTTTGTAAACTGGTCTGTTCCTCTGGACATATTAGATTGTATTCAATTCAGAGGTTTCACTTTTACTTTATTAAAACAAGATTAGGGCTTTTATTTGGCCACATCATTAAGGCAACTCAGTTTGCCTCCCCACCTTCTCCCCCCACCCCCGGCCTTTGTGGGCTGTATAAACAGATGCTCAATCAAAGACAGGGAAGTAAATACACGGAGAAGGAGAACACAGAGAGTGTACTTTTGGATGCTGCAGCCCCGGGAGAGAGGGCTGAGCCAATCACCTGATAGTTTATAGCTGAAGAGACCAGAACCCTGAACAGCTGAAAAAGTCCAGAAAGAAACAAGCCCCAGGGAGAGATATGAGCTTCATGCTTGCCTACAGCTGAGATGGGAAGAAGCTGGGACCACAGAGCTTTAGGAAGAAGAGAAAGGCTGAAATGAACCCTTGCATAGACCTGCAGCCATTTTGCTCCAACACATGGCAACAGACTTTGGTGAAGGAAGCAACTTATGCTTTATGACCTTGTAACTATAAGCTTCTACCCCAAATAAATACCCTTTATAAAAGCTAACAGATTTCTGGTATTTTGCATCAGTAACCCTTTGCCTGACTAATACAGTAAGCAGGTAAATAAAAAAGAACCATCAAATACAGACTGGTACTATGAATGAAATATATAGAATCATGTGATAGAAAGTACCTGGGGATGGGGGAGTATTCTAAGCATAAAGGTCAGAATGAGCTGCTCATATGAGGCTCTGAAGAATTCAGCATTCTAGCCAAATACACCTGCAAATTCAAGAGCCCTGATGTGGGGAGGGTACATTGGAGGAAAAGGGAAAGCTGTGGGCCTTTTATTAGTTGAGTGTAATGGTGTGAAGGTATCCTGTTAGGCCTTGATAAAGAGTTTGGATATTTTTATAAATCCAATGATAAGGCAATTAAGCAATGAAATGCTATGATGTGATCTATGCTTGAAAAGTATACTTTTGGTGGGGGGGGGGAGACAAGGGATTATAGAGGAGTGCAGCAAGAGTGAAAACAGGGGGGAAACTAGGGGGTTATTTTACATGATGAAATTTAAAATGATGGTACACTCCAGAGAAGTATGGAAATGAATAGATGAGAGATATATTTTGGAGATAGAACCGGCAGAATGTTCCTTTTGTCCTTATATTTTGTAAATGTTTTTTTGTTTGTTTTATTGGTGTGACAGTTTGAGATTATGTTTGTGAATCCCAAAAAGAAAAAGATTATGTTTGTAAACTAATCTAATCCTCTGGAGGTGACCCCCTTTGTATTAAATTCAAAGGATTTAAGTTTACTTGATAGAACAATTTAGGGCTTTTGATTTGGCCTTGTCAGTAGGGTGTGACTCAGGTTGAGTCCCCACTCCCTTGGTGGGCTGATATAAATGGACACTCACTCAAGAAGACACACAGGAAGAGAGAGCTCTGTCATTTTTGATCCTGGGGCCTTGGGGAGAGATGACCATTCGCCTGATAGTTTATAGCTGAGATTAGGAAAAGAGTCTCGACTGACATAGGAAACCCAAGAAATAAGCCCTATGACAACATACAGCTGAGATTGGGAAGAAGCTGGGCCCATGGAGCCTCAAGAGGAAGCCCAGGAGAGACATGGCAGAGAACAGTGGCCATCTTGTATCAACACGTGGCAACTAACTTTGGTGAGAAAGCAACCTTGAGTTGGACTTTTTAGGACCTTATAACAGTAAGCTTTTACCCCAAATAAATATACTTTATGAAAACCAACAGATTTCTGGTACTTTGCATTGGCATCCCTTTGACTGACTAATACTATTGGGTAGTTGAGAAAGTGTTCTACATACTTCACCATGGGAAAAGTCCTGGGGAATAAAATTATAATTTAAAGTTAATGTAATGAAAAAAACATTGTTTTTGTCTACACAGATTACGTTGCCTTCCTTTGGTAATAAAATCTAATTTTACTTTACATTACTTTACTTCCCCTTAATACATAGACTTGAGGCAAAATTAGTCCCATTATTTCTTCCTTCCCCACCCCACCTTACTGACAGCAATAGGTGAGCACCTGACCTAATTTAGGACAATCCAAATTTCTCTCCTGGGATTGTGAATATATGGGTGGCAAGGAAATGGAGGCAAGTTTTTCCAATAGTAGTGTGCAAACAGAATCTCAGTGAATTACTAACACTCTCCAAGCTATTCTAATTCTTGTCCTTCCTTAGACCTTTTATATTATATTTTTCTTTGAATGTGTGAGTTTTCCAGTGCCTTTCCAATTCCTTCTATATTTACTTATCTTGACTCAATTTTGATTGTTAACAATCAAAGAAACCTAGCTGGTACAATAATTTTCTAATGCTTAGCCACTTTTAATCTGGAGTATAGCAAAGTTATTTTTTAAAATTGCCTATTTCAAAAGTCAAAATAGAAAACTAAGGATGATTTCAACTATAATTTTCCATTTATGAAATCCATGTAGAAAATCAAAACAGTGCCTTCTGCTAATTTTAAAACATCAAACTAATCTCTAAATATGGTTGAAACATAAGTATATAATAATACAGAAGGTTTATAATCCCCAGTTTCACTCCTTAGAGGCAACCACCTTTAATGATTTTTTAAAATAATATTCTGCTTGTTTTCTTACATAGTGTGCTAATTTTAGTGTTCCTGATTTTATAAACTGCAAATATTATCTATCAAAATCCTATTATGATTTATAAGGATTTAGCTTATTTACATCAGTACTTTTAGTTATCAGTATATTTTAAAACTATAAAGTTAAATCTTTTCAATTATTCTATCATCTAAATAGAGAATCTCTTGATACTCACAATAAAAAATGAGGATATCATTGTCCCTAAATGATCCTCAATTCTCAGTTTTGTCATCTCTTTATTTACTTTTACACACTTAAGTTGGATGAATTTTATATTCAATTCGGTAACTTCATGGTTATTGAGTTTTGCTCATGAATTGAATTTAAAAGCTGAAAATCAATATAGAACATTTCATTAACTTTTCCCTTCCTCCCTTCTTGACAAATTCTTTAACAGCATTTTCTTTGTGGTAAAGACTGTTCTAGGTGTTGGGAGTAGAGTAGTAAATATTGTTCATCACATAACTAAGTAGAGTGCATTGTATTTCTTATCCAGTGTTTCGATTTTCCTGCAGTTTCCAATCCAATTGCCCACCCCACCCATATATATATATCTTTATTTCTTTTTCACTTATTCTCAGTTTATCATGTCCTTAAGTGTGTGAACTATCAGATTATTAAACACACCCACAAACATGAAGAACAGTCTCCATGAAGAACTTCCTCCTGGAGTCCTGCATTCTCTTGTTCCAATTTAAACCGGTTACAACTATCATCCTGGGATTTCCCTTCATAAACCACCTTATCAGGATTCACCCATGGAACGAATTGTAGTTTTGTGCACCACGGGAGAACAGGCTCAGCCACAACAGAGATTCTCAACATATGACCACTGTATTACTTACACAACACGAAGGGTCCAGGAGAGCAGGGCAAGCGATCCCATTGTGGACAGTTCCCTGGTGAGGCCAACTGTTTGGGTCACGGTCAGTGGATGGCAGCTCTCCATGGCCTGCTTCATGTCAGAATTGAGGGATACTTGTGCTGCCTGAGTGTAAGGTGTTCATACAACCCAGTGAGAGGGGCCCTGCCACTGAGAAAAAAGCATGTATCAAGCACCTTTTTGCAGAGTTCCTGGCCTGGCAAGCAGCTGGAGATGCTTATTCACAGTTTCAGGTTTAACGTATAGTCAGGACATTCAGTCAGACCTAACATCTCCGCCTGGGCTGTGGAATGGAAACACACTGAAACATCTGTACACAATCAAGCAAGAGAGGAAAGGAGGGGAGTAGGCGAGGGTTGGGAGAGGTGGGGAGATGGCAGCAGAGTGTGTTCATGACTTCCTCACATCACCTCCTACTGAAGCCCATGACTTCATGCTGTATTTTATCCCTCACAATGCTGTAGCACCATCTCAATTAACTTCCTAAAAAGTATGCAGGGGACACAAGAGTGTCTAAAAACTTTCTTTTGTCCTTATACTTGATTTGGTGAAATAAACAATTTCTAGGTGTAATATATTTTTTCTCATAATGTTAAAAGCACATCTCCATTGTTTAATAGTATTTAATGTTGCTAATGATAAGTTTGGTGCTATTCTGATTTTAGCCCTTTTTAATAAAGAAATCTTTTCTTTTCTTTCCTTCTTCTCCTTCCTTCCTCCCTCCCCCTCTGTCTCCTTCCTTCCTTCCTTCCTTTCTTCTTTCTTTCCTTCCTTCCCTCCCAACCTCTCTTTCTTTCTGGAATTTTTCAGAGGCTTCTCTTTATTTTTGGTGCCCTGAAATTTTACAATGATATATTTAGTTTGTTTTACTATTTATTTATTATCTTTTTTTTTTTTTTCCTGATCAACACTCTTAGGCCTAGTTTAAAGACTCTTGTTTCCTTCTGCTCTGGAGTAGTCTTAATAAATATTTATATGATAATTGAATTATTTTGAATTTTTGTTTTAAGTTCTTGAATTCCTATTACTTGGATATTGGGCCTAATGTTTTGATCATTCATATCTCTATATTTCCCACATTCTTTTCTTTTCATTTTAAACTTAAGCAATTTGCTTGACTTTATGTTTTAATAGTTTTAGTGATTTCATCAGTCATTAGCTTCCACCAGCCTCCCACCTTCCTGAAATAGAAGGAAAATTCCCAAAAGCTAATGACTGCTTTCACTACCATGTAATTTACTTTAGAGAATGTTTTAGAAAATATTTTCCCCTTCCCTATGCTTCTGTTTCATTAGACATAGACTGTTATTTGATTGTAACTTAGATCTTTAATGTGATTTCACACAGCATATAAGATAAATACATTGCACTTTCTATCATATTTTTGTTAAAATTATTCACAATTTGACTTACACCTCCAAATTCAGGCTGTTTTGTTACCTGTGCAAAATTTCTAAGCAATTCATTATACTTCTGAAATAACAGAAAAGGAAAAAATATCTAAATTAAGCTGTGTTTGCATAAAATTATGAAATAATTTGTTTTTTAATTTCCACTATACTCTACTCATTTTGCCTAATCCTAATTATTTTTAAAACTACAAATGCTTGGATTTCTGCAATATTCTACAAGCTGGCATTTTGGTTTCTCAAAGGATTATTTGAAATTTAAATTTGGCATCTATCAAAATCCCACCACCATCTTATTGGATATTATAATACAGCAGCTAATGGTTCTTGAAGTTTAACCAATCACATAGAATGACAGGGGGAAAAACACCTAGGCAGGAACTTTATGTCAAAACCATGGAGAAAAAAGCAAAAATAGTGCAAATTAATGCTTTCCTAGTATAGATTTTATTCTGATTAGCCCATGCAAAATTTATGGTGTCAGATAAACTGAAAACATAGACAATATAATATTTTTTGTAAAGTACTGTCAGAAACTTTTACACTGGTCCCAGTAATATGATCTTCAGTTCCGGGGTCTGCTGACAGAGTAGGACACAGAAAGCTGTCAACTCAGGGCAGGCAGAAGATGATTGGTAGGGGGATTTGGTACTCCTTCTATTTGCCTAATAGGGAGCCTTGTGCTCAGCATTTCCTGCAGCAAAAGAAGACAGATGAAATCTCTGGGCACTTCATTGCTGTTGCCTCTCAAAGATTTCCTGTCAAAACGGGCCTATAAGGGAGAAAGGTTTTCAATAACAGTTTTTTTTTTTTTACCTGGCAGGATTTCCAGCCTTGCTATGAAGAGAGTTTGAAGGCGCTGTCTTTGTTAAAGAAAAAAAAAAAAGGAAAGAAAGTAAGAAAAGAGAAGAAAAAAATGATGCCAAACTACCAGATCTAGTTGTGTTTAAAAATAAAAAAGAAAGAGCAAATGGCTCATATTACCATACCATCTATAGAAAAACCAGCTTTGACTGACATATTATCCATATTTTATATAGGTTTTTTTTCCCCCACAGATGGAGGAAGTGACCAAGATGTTCCTACTTCTCAATCAAAAGATGAAAAGTATGTTTATCAATCATTTTCAGTATTCTCCCAGGTGCTTGTGCAGGGAAGGAGGAGCTAAGGGCTAACTTTTGCAAAAAGGAGGTTTGCCAATCTGCCTCGCTCCTTAATAATGCTTTAACTGCCTTACTTCTGTCATTTTGTCAGCCAGTCACTGAGTCCACAAATATTTAGAAGCTTTGAAAAGACAGAGCTTCTGTCTTCAAGGGCCTTATATTCTAGCAGGGACAGTCCATTATAAGGGGTGTAGTTTTCTAAATTTTAAGGAAAAAAACATTTACATTTTTGTCTTTTCTGCTAGCACCAAATTAGTCAGAAACCACATCTATTAGCCACCCGTTCTTCGCCTCTAGACAGAAGAGTGGATTTTGTGAGCTGTTTAGCATGTTTAGCATGGTTCTTGTGCAATCAAAAACAGAAGAACCTAAATAAAATAAAATAAAGAAAGCTGATTAAATAGGGATAAAGTATTGTACCCAAAACAGAAAAAACAAATTCTAGTTTGTTCAGTCATCCTTGGTCTTTTTTAAATTGAAATGTTGTTAGCAAAATGAGAACAGAGAGAGGACATACAGAACATCACAAAAATCAAACAAAAACCAAAACAAAGAACAAAACCTCAGCTGTCTATGGGCATTTAATACAGGTCAGGGGCCCTAAGGATAATATATTATAGACCAGAACAATTGATTTTTGTAATGATCCTTAGATCATTAAAAAGTATATACATTATGTTGGCCATATTTTGTTTACTATGATATCAAAATATGTAATATGTTAAGTAGCATTTTAATGAAAACTTTTAGCACTAAAAATAGGAATATAAGTAGTACCTTCGTTGTCCAAAAAATTTACTTATGATAGTCACTTCATTCCACCAAATAAACTGCGTAAGTGGGGTGTTATGTATTGAAAGAAACCATATTGGATTGAAGCATATTTATTTCATAATACTATGAAATATTAGTAAAGTTTTAGAAATTAATGGATCAAATGCTTATAACTTAAACATTTAACATAGTAGATAACAAAAAATGTTTCTCTAAAATAGCAGCCACAGTTATGGTAGCAGACTAATTGGCAGCCTGTAGGCAATGTGAAAGCTTTTTTAATGGGAAGTTCCCAGGTGGAAGGAGCTAACTCTTAGAACAGCAGCAGCTTTCAACAAAAGATTTCCTTTTTTCCTAAGAAAGAGGTGAGGACGTGAAGAAGGAAGGTCATGAAGTACATGGTCATGAGTTAAGGATAAAAGAATATCATGGTATCTTTATGGCAGTGCAAGCACATGAATAAAAATATGAGATGAGACAGTTATGTACAAATGCATAGATAAACTTGCATGTACTACCATTCTGAAAATAGAGTTGTGGTGGAATAATTTGCAGAAACTCAAGACTAACTCCTTTTCTGGCAAACCACTGCCATAATGTCTGTGTAGAACAAAAAGTTGCCAAGCTCCAGCAGATAAACTAATACTTTTTATTATTATCTATTAAAACCAAATACAAGGAAAACAATAGTCAGCCAAAACTAACCTGGACCATTTCTGGAAGTTGAAACCTGAAGCAAAGAGAGAACAACCAGATTCAGAAAGCAGAGTTTCAGACAATAGCAGACTATGTTCTAAGGAGGGCAGTGAGTCTCAGTATACTGCGTCATGGAAACACAGCCTCAGGTACAACAGAAATTTTCAGCAAATGACTCCTGTTTTACTTACACAGCATAAAGAGTCCAAAAGAGCAGGGAAAGATGCCCCATCATGGCCGGTTTCTCCGGGAGGCCAAGTACTCAGATCAGGGACAAAGGATGGCAGCCCTGCACACCCCACTTCCTATTGGAGAGGAGAGACAGGTCTGTGCTGCCCCCTGAAGGGGTATTTATAAGCCCAGGGGGAGGGGGCCCTGCCTCAGAGGGTTCCCTCATAAGCAGCTGGTACTTCTTGTTCTTAGTTTCCTGTTTTAAGGTTTAGTCAGGCCTTTCATTAGATCTAACATCTCCCACGGGCTGAGAAATGGAATTATATTTAAACATCTGCACACAGTAGAAAAGGAGGGGCGGCAAGGGTTAAGAGATGGCTGCTAGGCTTGTCCCTCACTTTCCCAGCAGTCCACCATTGAGCTCTCGACCAGGCATGGCCTATTACTCTGCAATATCTTCCACAACATAAGCCCACCTCCCATCTTAGATGTGACAGCTAGATAGGGCAGGCTGCCTGTGGCTCTCAGAACGCTGACAGTAAAGTGCCCATCACCATACCTGTGTGGAATGCTCAAAATTTCCCAGTGCTCTTTATTGTCCCCTCCCTGCTGCATCTTGTGGAATGATGGTGACCTTTGTGCCTGTATCTTAAAGCTCCATAATGAGTTGTTCACTGCTCCAAATTGTATACACACTGGGCCATATGGCCTTCAGTCACCGGGTGGTGGCAGCAGACCTTGACCCTAATCTTAGGCCATTTTCAATTTAGTAAAGTCTGGGTAAAGAGGACCTCCTAGGGCCAGAATCTTCAGCTGAGGCCAAAGGGAGAGGCAGGAGAGCTTCAGGATCCTCCTCCTCTTCTGCCCCCATATCTGGGGATTGTGGGGAGGCGATTGGGCAGGAGCAGATTGGCCCTATCAAGCTCATGTATATTTTTCCCAAAATTCTCCATTGGAGATCCTATCTATGGTGTCTTTTGGGACCCCTTGCTCCAGTAGACACAAGATCATAGCTTGGTGAAGGGGAGCTTAGAGAGGAAGGGGCAGCCACCAACACATCCTGTGGGTCTCAGGACCTGCTAGAGCATGTACCTACTGCTTAGCAGCCTGGCTCCTCTGCCAGTTACCACAGTGGCCACCCTCCTAACACAGAAGCCCTTGCCCCAAGGAGTGAGGGTGTGATAAACCTGCTCAATCATGTCTTCCAGAGGAAGCCCTGAGGGAAGGAGGAGAACCAGCTTTTTGCCCCAGTCAGGAGCCTCTTTTAGTAAAATCCTCAATGTCCTGCTGTGAAAAGGGAGTCCGGTGAGGAGCTAAATCTGCCCAGTGGGGATGGAATACCCATGCTCCAACATCCAGATGTCACAGCATGACTACATTCCTCCTTGTTACTCCAAGTCTTAGCTGGAATTTGGGGGAGGTCACCCAGAATGGGATATGCTCGTCTGACTACCGAAGGATCTGGTCAGACACAGATGGTGGCTGTGGAGCACCTACAGCTACATCAGCTGCTCTCTCCCAACCCTCTGCCTCTTTCTCCCTTAACTGCAAGTGACTAAGAATTTGCTGGAGATGGGGTTGGATGAGGTTGGCCAAAATGCTTCCATTTGGCCTGGTTGATCAGGGTGGTAGTGGCACCCTCATCATAGTCAGGATGGTCAGAGGAGGAGGCTTCTGTCCATTCCCATCTTTCATATCCCATATCCCCTTCTCTGCAGAAGCTTATACTTTTGCTTTCCACCCTCGGGTCCCCATCTTCAGTTCTAATGGTCTCCTGAACAATGACTCTGCCTCACACTAACCTCAAGTTCTGTATGGTTGGCCTGAGTGCAGGTATGCCTGGACCCAGAACGAGAGCAGATGCAAGAGGCCTTGAGTCATGGGAGGGTACACCAGTGGTGAAAAGCAACTTCATTGATCTCAGCGTGGAAACACCTGGTCAACTCTCTAGCATTCACGGGAGGATTTTCAAAGTCCCATTTATTGCTGTCCTTCCCTCAGCAGATGGAGACAGCACACCCTAGGTCTCCCAACTGTGGGTGGATACCTCTACCCAGGCTGGTAGTATGGGGGTGACCCTTCAGTTTAGCCCATAAAGACATGAGTCCTATTTGCACAAGATGCTCCTACACAAAAGGAACACAAGAGCATTGAAGAGAACAGCCAAAAAATCAACCCACACAATTCTTTTCCCTGCACCGTGCTACTGTCCTAAAATCTGTGGATCAAGTTGCAGCATGGAGCGTCGTGGGAACACAGGCTTAAGCACAACAGAAATTTTCAGCAAATGACCACACAAAGGGTCCAAAAGAGCAGGGGAAGAGATCCCACCTTGGTTGCTCTCCCAGGAAAGCCAAACGCTCAAGTCAGGGTCCATGGATAGCAGCTTCACATACCCTACTTCCTGTTGGAGGGGAGAGACAAATTGGCATTACCCAGGGGCAGTGCATTTACACAACCCAGGGAGAGGGGGACCTGCCACTGAGAGTTCCCACCCTGATAAGGAGCTGGAACAACTCATTCCTAGTTTCTGGGCTTAAGGTATGGTCTCGCCTGAGCTGCAGAACACAACAGAAAAAGAGGAGGGGTTAGGCAAGGGCTGGGAGATGGCTGCTACGTGTGCTCATGACTTCCCAGCATAAAGAATGACACTAAGTTATCTTCAAAAGTGGAATAAAGTGTAAATCAAAGGCAAACTCAGAAGTTCATTTGAGTATTAGAAACTAGGACACCTAAATACATTGTGGATAATCATAGCAGAGACTTTGAATGAACTTGGATCATGATGAATATGTTTTTTGGTTGTTGATTTTCCCTTTATTTGTATGAAAGATGGTCTAAAGGATATACATTTTCTTCAATTTTGACTACTCCTTGAGCTACTTTTCACACTGGTCATGAAGCATTGTCAAACTGGTCAGATTGAAGAGGCTAACAGGCCTACTTGAAACAATACAAAAGCTAGTATGGTGCACATGCTAAAGCAAAAGATCAGAAAGGCAGAATATTAATTCTTGATCCACTTGGCTCCCTCAATTCTGAGTACAAAAATAATTGCTAGAGGGTGTGATACATAACCTTGGTCCATTTGTCTATTTGAACAATAAGCAGAGAAACAAAACTATGATACTGAATCTTTGTAAATGACTAGTAGAAGTGCTACTAATTTGGCATGTAATGAAACAAAAGAATCTAGCCTATATGCTTCTACTATCATATGAAGAGAAGACAATTAAAAAGACAAAAGGATAAATTATACTTTGTATCATGGGATATGAAACAATTACAGGAAGAGGAAGGTGGAGGATGTGGCACTCAATGGACCCTTTAATAAATAGTAGCAAAATATCCGCCCAAACAAATGACATTCTTCCTACCTTAAGGACAGAAAATAGCCTGCTGCTGTGCAAACTTTTGAAAAAGGATCTTTATAGATTTGCCCCCATTGACTTAATTTCAACTTTTGGAATTAAACAGCTTTCATCTGGGGATGTCTTTGCATCACAACAGCTTTTATATTACCCAATCATCACCTCATCTAGGACTGTGCTCATCCTAGGGAGTTTCCACAGTCACCTGACATCAATTATCCCAGCTCCCAATGATATCCAATTCATGTCATAATAATTAACATGTATCTATTACAACTAAGTTCCATAATTAATATTTTATTTGTCAAAAATTTTTCTCATGTACCTATTTTAAAATATAGTAATCTATCAATCAAAAGCTCTTCTATTTCCATTGTTTATAACTAATAAATTTATTTAATCATTGTTTAATATTTAAATGGCCATGCGCTTTTTTTAACTCCTTGGTCTTAAGGATGAGAGAAATAATAAAATGGGAAGCTTACTTAAACATAAAAAGTCAAATAATTCTCTTTAAGATTTTAAAAATACATACTGATTCACCAGAACAACGGCATGGAAAGAAACAGTTGACCACAGATTCTGAGAAATTCAGAATTTGTATCAGATTCTACAACCTTTGGAAGAAGCATGAAACATATAAATTTAAAACTAGATTATTATCAGATACATAATCCTCTATCAGTCTTCCAAGATACACAATAAAATCTTAAGACACGATGTTGAAAAGGAATATGTTCCTTCTGTTGTCTTTGAATTGGGCAAATGATTGACAGAAAATTTGACAGTCGCCTATGAGATGGCAACTTCAAAAAGTTTTCCACTATATATTGACAACTTTATTTGATCTAAGAATAACTGAAAATTGCAATTTGACCTTTCTTTTAAAACTTGTAAGCTGAGCGAAGAGTGTCCTCTGGCACATAACCATACTTTCAAAAATATCCATCAGGGTTATAGACAGCTATTCTCTGTAATGGTCTTAGAAATGGTATTTCATCTTATCTGTTTAAAGACATACAATTAGGTTGATATATTTCCATTAGCCAAATAACTTATTTAATTCCCTACTTTTAAATCTTTCAATTATATTTTTCACATACCAGAAAGTTGTTTGATCAACGATTAACTTCTTGTTCTTTTTATAGCAATATACATCCTGTAACAGTGTATAGGAAATCATAGAACTAATTAAAACATACAAGAAAATAACAAATCTCTAGTGAAGTTTCCCAGAAACTAGGCAATAACATATCAGTTATGATAATATTCTTGATGCATTATCTCATAGAAATACAGGATGTATTATTGCATAGAAATAAGAAATTTTAAAAATGGAGTTAAAATAGGGAAAAAGACTTGCCTAAGGTCTCATAGCTACAATCTAGTAAGTCAGGGACTCAAGTCCAGGCTTTCTCACTCTAAATCTATACTGCCATCATTCTGTTGAGGGTGAAGAATAAATAAACATATTGCCCAATTACATATGGTGTTGAAACAGTAACTTTGATATGCTCAGAAGTACATTGGCTTATGGTTCTTAGTTACTAAGAAGAATTCATTCTGGTTAGTCCTTTGAATCTCTGAATAAATTCTTAGAAACTACTCTATGCTTCTTTGTTCCAGCTACTTTTTCTCATTGCTATTTTTATTGATCTCCTATTCCCATCTGCAAGGGAAATCCAGTCCAGGGAAAATCAACAACAATAACAACAAAAACCTTTAAGTATCACCCTTTCTCCTAGATGACAATCCTAAGTAAGCACCCAGGAAACAACCAATCAGACAAAATCAAACTATGAAACCCACAGTGAAGATGCCCCACTATTGCATGTGAGTCTATTCCAGCTAAAAACCATGCCTTGAAAATGCAACCCGAGACTCCAGGCACCTAATGACACCAATTGGTATTCACGCAGGAGTACAGACGGCTACATATGCTCACTGCAAATTTTGCTTCAGGGAAAAATGGAGGACCATTTAAGAGACTACTTCTGTGCAATGAACTGTCAACTTCCAGAAATGCCATACTAATCATAAGGATACTGTGAGTAGTGAGTGAATGTAAATGTCCCAAATTATTAAGTATCTGTGACATCAAACCTGGAAACCAGGGTGTGATTGACTTTGCACTGAGCACATCCGCACACTCCTATTTATTATGTACTACATTCTATAAACTATATACTATGCAAAATAATCTTCTTGAACAGATAAAATGCACTATTTTTGATGCATATTTGTAATGAGTAGTACAATTTTTACTGCAAATTATCTGTTTTAAAAATACCTGTATTAACGTACTCAACATTCTCATATACACATTTATCTAATATTCTTAAAGCACTGTCTCCGTTAATCATCATGCAGCAGATCCTAGACACAGAGAAAAGTGGAGCAGCAATCAAAAAGTAGCCTCTGCTTTCTTAAATGCAACTCTAACCACTTAACCACCATCTTCAACCCTAAAAGTAGGATACAAAATACAAGACCAATAGTGGTTATGGAAATTGTAAAACAAAACAAAGCAAGGCAAAAGCAACGGCATCAAAAAAAACAAATTTACGCCTGTCCTTGACAATGTATTTGAAAAATCTGATTTCAAAACACATTTTTTAGATATCCTGGATTTCAAGTTTGAAAAACTTGATTTTTTTTCTTTCCCTTAAAAATGAAAGAAAAAAAAGAAAGAAAGCTTCTACATGGTTGGTTTTCCAAGTGCTGATTACTATACAGTAATTTTCATCAGATTTTAAATGTTCTCGTCAATAATAAGACTGTAGAAGGATGATGCAGCTAAATCACTGCTGATAGACAATTAGTTGGGT
Source organism: Chaetophractus vellerosus (assembly GCA_004027955.1). Classification (NCBI taxonomy): domain Eukaryota; kingdom Metazoa; phylum Chordata; class Mammalia; order Cingulata; family Chlamyphoridae; genus Chaetophractus; species Chaetophractus vellerosus. Next base: position 5,075 of record PVKH010005688.1, on the reverse strand, counting down.
CTGCTTGTCTCAAGCCAAGATTGGCAGTGCCTACTGCTCTTGTAATCAAATTCCTCAGCATTCAATGTAGAGGACTGAGTTTCCTAGTTAATGCTATAAAGCAACATTGAATAAATACAAACGGCTTAATCTTCTTGTGCAGTCATATCCTCCCACACTGGTTTATGTAATTAGGAAAATACTACATCTCATGTCTTGAATAGTGAGTATAGCAGACTGTTAATCATTATATTTACATAATTTATCTAAAATATTTAAATAGTACTATAAGATTTCTTTTGAATAATACTAATAAAGTACAATATGTGAATAATGCTTTGTTGTGTCTATAGCTTATTGATTTGCTTATATCATCTCCTTAGAGAATTATTACATAACAGAAATTCAGGTGCCGCAAATGTTGAAGAAAAAAGTTGAGGAAAATATGTGTATATACATACACATATATATTCTTCTTTGTGTATATGTGTGTGTGTGTATAAACAAATTTGATGGAAGTTGTACATTCCAAGGAAAAGACACATTCACATTACATGAAAATATAATCCTACATTCAAATAAAAATTTGACATATTACAATATATCATAAAAGTACTTCTAGTAAAGTCTATTTTATAAAATGCATTGTGAACTATATTTTATCTATATTTTACACCAATGTAATATTGATTTCCTACAAAAACACATTAAATAAAAGATTTATGAGGAGTATAGCAATTCTCATTTGGCCAACAAACCGTAACTCTTTTGTGTGTGTTTTATGAACAGTAGCAAAAATGGTAATGTGTCACATACTTCAATAATTTATCAAAATTTTACAAATGTTCATCATTTAAAAATAATTAAGAGAATAATAGTAATAATGAGTGATTAATAGAATAATAAGGATTTGTTTAACTCTCTAGCATCCTTATAATAACAAAAAGCAGTAAACACACACACACCAAACATATATGTACATAGATTAAAGGTTGTGTATTTGCACTTTGAAAAAATCAGTTTACAAATAGTAAATAAAGGAGGAAATTAATAGGCCAAGAATATGGCTTTTGAAATAAACTAAGTTTTTGAGACATATCAAGCAACAGCCATTACTTGAAAAATACAAAACAGAGCAGCTTGAATCTGATTGAAGTGGTTACACACTGTGCGAGCAAAAGGATGCAAGAGTCTAGAAGAAGTCTAGGCAGAGTACAGGCAAAGCATGGCTGGGAAACACAGAGAATCGTTTTCTTTTTATCTCTTTAACCTCCACCCTCCCTCTTTTACCTTCCAAAGTTGTAACCCTGAACTTGGAACAACAGTCAGACTTACGTTGAAGCTGTCCTCCCTTCCCCTAATCTATTCTCTCACATAATTAACTGACTGACTTATTTGTCCTCTGATTTTATCTGAGGAGCTGGCGAATTTCACTAATTCCTGCAGTTACCACATATCAATGTTAAAGAAGTATTTAATTCCCAAGATGAAAAGCAAACATTCAGAGTATGCATAAGTAAACCTGAAATACTGGAAAGTTAATAACTCTTGTCATTCCTGTAGTACCTTTTAGCCAATGATTCCAAAGCCTTTAAAAAGCAAATGCTTATCACTCCCATAACTGAAATACAGAAAGGTCAAGTGATTTGTTTATTTATTTATTTCTAATTTATTTATTCTGCCCTAGCAAGTCAGTAATGGGGCTGGGAATAGGAGACAAAATCTCTGATTCCTTTTTCTCTTTCGGACCACTCACCTTCGGTAAATGCTCACGGTGGAAGCTGGTGACATTTACTTTATAAGTCAAGCATCAACATTATTGAACTGACACGTCTGCCCCATTCTTAGAAATAGTCAGAAAAGTCAAGGGCCATTGCTTTGGAACTCAATGCTCAGAGCAAAGTTACTTTGAACAATTATAAGAATTATAAGAGTTAACGGAGACATTTATTCAGTAAATCCCCAGTGTGATGTCACAAACCCTGCTAACATTTATTGTGAACTTAATATGTGACAGGCACTGTGATAAGTGCATTGAGTTCATTAAATCAATTAAGCCACATAAAACTTTATCCATGGGCACTATTATTATTCAAATTTTCAGAAAAGAAAACAGGAATAGAAAAGTAATTTGCCCAAATCACAAGTTTGCAAGCAGTAGGGCTAGGAGTACAATGCATGACTTCTGATTTCAGAGCCTGTCATCTTTACCACTAAGTAATACTGTCTCTTTTTGCATCCTTATTCCAAGCCAAAAAAATTAATACTATAAAACATGTTTAGTACAAGTGAACAAAATGAACTGCAAACCTAAATTTGCATCTACCCACCAAGCTGCTGAATAATATTTTTTATTTCCATGTTTAAATATAATAAAACCTTATACCAACATCAATTTAAAGCAAACAAACTGAAAAACATGCAAAATCCCCACATTCCCAATGCTGGAGGAAATAATGAAAAGAGGGTTTTAAAAAGTCCAGCTTTAACTTCTAATTCTTTGCAACATGTCTATAAGTTTTTCTGCTTTGCAGATAGTACAGGGAATATTTTGACAGAACTGTTCAAAAGAAATTCATATTTTGACTAAAACTGTTATTTCACTGCCAAAAATTCCATTTCAAAACAAATTCATTAGATATTATCCAAATATCAGATATAGGTAAGGAGGGTCTACCAAGTATAAGCTTAAATTAATATATTTATTCAGATATGAATAAGGAAACAAAATTTTAAATAGTGTATTATATGGTATGGTGAAAAGAACACAAACCTATTCAAGTCAGACTTGGTTTCAAATTTTGGCCTAACCAGAGACTAGCGTGACTTTGGGTAAGTTATTTAATTTTGCTGACCTCCAATTTTCTAAGTTCTATAATAATAATGTTCCTGCCTTGCAGGGGTGTTGAGGATTAAACAAATTATTGATTCAGTGAGGACAGGATTTACATTTATTTCGTTCACCACTTTCTAGCATCCAACCTAATATAACCCTTGGCTTATTGTGGACACTGTATGTTTTTAGCTTCATTATTACTGTTCTTAATGTAAATAACATGTATGTCAAAAACTGTGAAGGGTCTGAGATTTTACTCTACCTGGAAGCTAAGGAGTTTGTCTGTCACTGCTTCGTGGGTTTAGGTAGAAGACACAAGACTCCTAGATCAGAGATGAAGTGCAGTTTATTACTTACAGCAATAGCTGTAGCCAGAGTATCACCATTTTTACCCCAGTTCCCAGAGCCCCAATTCCCTCAGGATAATACAAAGATGGCCAAATAATTACCTGGACATAGAACTGGTGGCATTACAGGAGAATGTTCAGTGAGTATGGTTGTCCTTTGTGCCTTAGGGAGACACTACCTGTATCTTCCAAGGTTGAGAGCAAATCTGCTGTTTGCTTTGGAGACAGAGACTATCTCTGTCTTCTAATGCCATTTGCTGTATGGACATCCAGTGCCTCATTCACCAGATGTGCAGAAGCATGGCAGACCCATGGAAAATCGCCACCCAACAATACAAAAAAGTAAAATATATTGAAATTTGATCAGAATGTGATTTTCAATGACTAAAGATCAGATTGGAAAATCAAATAAATTTATCTTTTTTTTCTGAAGAGTTTAATGGTAGATTTGATTCAGATGCCCTTGGTATATATATTTTAACTTTTTGAAATTTTATCATTTTGTGAGAAACTGAACATTAACTATGGAGTCAGAATTCTGGTTTCTTTGAACATGATCCTATCCTGAACAAAGACAGCAGAGTTTATGAAAGAGCTCTTATCTATCAAAAACATCGAAATCATGAACCTGAGGTTATTATTACAGGATTCTATGTAGCCAAGCTAAGCAACCATAGAAGTAGATATATAGTTGTGGAACCTCCCAGGCAGCAAATCAAACAGCAATGCACTGTGTAGTAGTCTCTGCCACCTGCCTTGTCAGATTATTTTCCCATTTTTCTACATTTGTCACTGCTAACCCTTGAAAGTTGTAGTTTACAATTTTACTGCATTCCCTTCTTCAGTACTCATTCACTCACCCCTTAATTACCTAATGCCTGGCTTAAATACCAATGTCTCAAATGAAACCCTTAAATATCAACAGGGAACTTTAAATAGTCAAATTCAATGGTTTGCCCTAAGTCTCCTCTTATTCATAGTGTTGGTATCAGCCGGTCCTTTTTGAAATTCTCTGCCGTTTGAATCCTGCTACTGGTTCTGCTCCTATCTCTGATAGATGGCTCTTCAATTTTCTGCTTCTCTTCCCATCTCTTAAATGTCAGTCCTCTTTTGGGTCCATTATCCTCTTCTCCCTCCATGCTCCCTCTCTCGATATTCCCATTGTTTTCAAGTCTTAATGCTATACAGATGGCATCTAAAATTCTATCTCCATTTCTAACCTTTCCCTTCATGTACTCTCCTATTTTCAGACATGCCAGACACCGAAACCGGGATGCCCTAACGGTACCTCAAATTCAACGTGTCTCTAACTTAACCTCTCTACACCCCACCAAATCAAGTCTTGCCCATAACTAAACAATTTCTTTTTTCCAAATGCACTGTTGACCTGTTAAAGAAGTTACAGAGTATTGTCTCATTGCTTTTCCCTTGGTAACATATATGAACTATAATATCTCTTTTTCATCACCAAACTACCTCCCTGGTTTAGAGCACTATAAACCCATTCCTTGACAGGCTGCATTTCCTCACCCCGAGTCCTGTTTCTGCTCTTTCCTCTAGGAGGAGGAGCTGTCAGTAACTCCCTGTTATTCACCGGACAAAGCTATGCTTCTTAGTCTGGCATTAAATCCCTGCTTCACCTGGTCCTGGCTTTAAACATTCAAGAAATGTTTAAAGCACTCAGAAAAATACCATAAGCATAACCAGGCATGATAACTATTTGGGTTGGATTTGAAGGAGTGAAGGGAATGAACTGACATTAATCAATTAACATATTGTTACAAACCATGAAATGTGAAATTACATAAAGTTTTATTTCTACATTTACCTTCTACTGCACTGCTCCATATACCTGATGTTCTAACCAAGTTGAATTGCTTGAGAGCTATCAAACTTTTGGCCCCTTTCCCTCT
>PVKH010005687.1:0-21812 GCA_004027955.1 Chaetophractus vellerosus | reverse complement strand
AAATCAAAGATCTAACTGAATGACTGGAGAGACTAGAAAAAGAACAACAAACCATTCCCAAAGCAAGCAGAAGGAAAGAAATAATGATTAGAACAGAAATAATGAAACAAGAACAACAACAAAACAGAGAAAATCAATAAAACCAAAAGCTGGTTCTTTGGAAAGATCAATAAAATTGACAAACCCTTAGACTAACAAAGAAAAAATGAGAAGATGCAAATAAATAAAATCAGAAATGCAAGGCGGGAAGTTAGGACCGACCCTACAGAAATAAAAAGGATAAGAGGATATTATGAGAAACTGTATACCAAGAAACTAGACAACCTAGATGAAATGGACAAATTCCTAGAAACAATGAAACAACCTACATTGACTCTAAAGGAAATGCAAGAACTTAAACCTATCACATTTAAAGAGATTGAATCAGTCATCACTGGCTTCTCTGTTAAGATATGGGGTATACCCCCCAGGCAGACAAGTGACAGAAGGTGAAACTTCCTCACCTTCTCTCCATCCCAGCCATCCCTTCAGCCCTACTGATACTCATCTCTGTAATTCAACCAATGAAGAAAGTCCAGGACCAAATGAATTCACAAATGAATTCTACCAAGCATTTCCAGTAGAATTAACACCAATTCTGTTTAAACTCTACCAAAAAATTGAAGAGGAGGGAAAACTACCCAACACATTGCATGAAGCCAGCATCACCTAATACCAAAGCCAGATAAAAAGATACTACAAGAAAAGAAAATTACAGGTCAATCTCACTAATGAACATAGTTGCAAAAATTCTAAACAAAATACTTGTAAATAGAATCCATCAGCATATCAAAAGAAGTATACACCACAACCAAGTGGAATTTATTGCTGGTACACAAGGGTAGCTCAACATAAGAAAATCAATTAACGTAACACATCACATTAACAAATTGAAGGAAAAAAAAACACATGATCATCTCTATTGATGCAGAAAAGGCAATCGACAAAATCCAGCATCCTTTTTTAATAAAAACACTTCAAAAGATAGGAATAGAATGAAAATTTCTCAATATGATAAAGGGCATATATAAAAAGCCCACAGCTAACATTGTACTCAATGGGGAAAGGTTGAAAGCTTTCCTTCTAAGATCAGGAACAAGAAAAGGATGCCCAGTGTTACCACTGTTATTTGATATTTTACTAGAAGTTCTAGCTAGGGCAATTAGACAAGAAAAAAAAATTAAAGGCACCCAAATAGGAAAAGAAAAAGTAAAACTATACTATTCACATATGATATGATCCTATATTTAGAAAATTCTGAAATGTCTACAACAAAGCTACTTGAGCTAATGAGTTCAGCATAGTGGCAGGATAATAAGATCAACGCACAAAAATCAGTAACGTTTCTATACACTAGTACTGAAGAAACTGAGGAGGAAATCAGGAAAAAAAATTCCATTTACAGTAGCAACAAAAAGACTCAAAAACCTAGGAATCAATTTAACCAAAGAAATACAGGACCTATATTCAGAAAACAACAAAACAAGGCTAAAAGAAACCAAAGAATACCTAAATAAATGGAGACATTCTGTGTTCATGGACTGGCAGACTAAATATTGTGAAGATGTCAATCCTACCCAAACTGATTTATAGATTCAATGCAATACCAACCAAAATTCCAACAGCCTATCTTATAGAAAAACGAAGAGGCAATTACCAAATGTATTTTGGAAGCAAAAGTGCACCCGGATATCCAAAAACATTCTAAAAAAAAAGTGTGATTTGGGAGGACTTTCACTGCCCATCCTTGAAACATACTATATAGCGACAGTGGTCAAAACAGCACGGTATTGTCATATAGACACACTGATCAATGGAACAGAATTGAGAGTCCAGAAATAAACCCTTATCTATATGGCCAACTGTTTTTTCTTTTTATAAAGATTTATTTATTTCTCCCCTGTCCCCTCCTTGTTGTTTTTTGCGCTCGCTGTCTGCTCTCTGTTCATCTTCTTTTTAGGAGGCACCGGGAACCAAATCTGGGACCTCCCATGTAGGAGGGAGGCACCCAATCAGTTAGGCCACCTCCACTCCCTGCTTGTTGTATCTCTCATTGTGTTTCCTCGCTGTGGCTCTTCATTGTGTCATCTCTCTGTGTCATCTTGTTGTGTCAGCTTGCCACGTCAGCCTGTCATGTCAGCTTGCTGTCTTGCTCATCTTCTTTAGGAGGCACTGGGAACCGAACTGGGACCTCCCATGTGGTAGGCGGGCACCCAACTGCTTGAGCCACATCCACCCCCCTCAACTGGTTTTTGACAAATCTACCAAGTCCATGTTAATGGGACAAAACAGCCACATCATAAAATAGTGCTGGGATAATTGGATATCCATAATCAAAAGAATGAAAGAGGGCCCCTATTCACTCCTTATACGAGAATCAACTCAAAATTAATCAAAGACCTAAATATAAAAGCTACAACCAAAAAACTCCTAGAAGAAAATGTAGGAAAACATCTTCAAGATCTTGTGGTAGGAGGTGGTTTCTTGGATCTTACACCCAAAGCATGAGCAACAAAAGAAAAAATAAATAAATGAGACCTCCTCAAAATTAAATGCTTTTGAACCTCAAGGATCTTGTCAAAAGGTGAGAAGGCAGCTTACTCAACGGAAGAAAATATTTGGAAATCACATATCCAATAAGGGTTTAATATCCATGATATAGAAAGAGATGCTACAATTCAATAATAAAAAGACAAATGACCCAATTAAAAAATGGGCAAAAGACTTGAATAGACATTTGTTCAAAGAAGAAATACAAATGGCGAAGAAACACATGAAAAAATGTTCAGCATCAAGTGCAATGAGGGAAATGCAAATCTATGTTACAATGGGATATCATTTCATACTTATTAGAATGGCCACTATTAAAAAGACAAAAAAACTACAAGTGTTGGAGAAGATGTGGAGAGAGAGAAATGCTTATTCACTGTTGGTGGGAATGTAGAATGGTATAGCCACTGTGAAGGACTGTTTGTCAGTTCCTAAAGAAGTTGAATATAGATTTGCCAAGTGAGTGACCCATTAATACTAGTACTGGGTATATATCTGGAAGAACTTAGAGCAGTGACACAAATAGACAACTATACACCAATGTTCATAGCCTCATTATTCACGGTTGCCAAAAGATGGAAACAACCAGGCATCTATCAACTGAAGAACAGATAAACAAACTGAGGTGTATATACACAGTAGAATATTATGCAGCTGTAAGAAGAAATGAAATTGTGATGCATATGACAATATGGATGAACGTGGAAGACAATATGTTGGGTGAAGCAAGCCAGACACAAAAGGACAAATACTGTATGATTGCACAATTATGAACTAAATATATTGTGTAAGCTAATGGAGTTAATAACTAGAATATGGTTCACCAGAAAACAGAATGAGGTTAGAGAATGGAAAGCCGAGGGTAAACTTGTGCAGAATTGGTAAAAAGGTTGTGTGTTATTCTTTGGAAATGAATAGAAAAGGTAAACACACAACATAATGTTTGTATCTAGCTGTGCTATTATATGGTTATGACATGACAGTGGTTGAAAGGGAAAGAGTAAGGCCATGTATATTACTAAAAATGTAATAGGGAACTGTTAACATAGTAAAATTGTAACATGGGATGGTATAGCATAGTAAGGTCTCATGTGAAATATGAATATGGGTAATATCACATATATAAGACTGCTTTTCTTTGAAACTGAACAAAATGTTACGTATGTTACAAGATGTTAATATCAGGCAAAAAACACAAAAAACAAAAAACATTACAATAAGTGAAAGAAACCAGACACAAAGTACTATATATTGTATGATTCCATTTATATAACATGTAAATATAAATCAATTTTTATAAAGATGGAATTATAATAGTGGTAATAAAAAAAGGAATAGCAGTAACATGACAGTAGAGCAAAGGATCAGGAAACACAAAATTAAGAATATTAGAATAGACTGAAAATACTGATATAAGTAAGAATACTTTATAACAATAAAGAAAACTAATTCAATACATAAATATAACAAGAACACACTTGAAAAATTTCTTATGGGAGTCATTTTTTATATAAAAGGAACACAAAAACACGTTGGTGTTAAAAATCAAATGCAGAACCCCCCTGCTGGACTACTCTTTAGCAACCCCCCCTCCCCCTTTCCCCCAGTAAGAAAAGATCCACTTTTAAGTCTCTAAAAGATGTGCTTCTTTATCTTGGGTCTACAAAATTACTAATTACTGTAACAAAATTGAAAGATTCTTTAAACTATGTGCTAAAGTTAACAACTGAAAATTGTTTACTATTACAAAAACCAGAGAAAAATAAAAAAGGAGCACAGAAATTCAAGTACATAGGTGAGCGGACACCACAACTTAACATTTCAAGGTAAGAAATGGAGAAGTATCGCATTACCAAAAATAATTTCCCCCTAAATACATATTTACAAATTAGAATTTTCATGATAAGAGAAATGAGATGGAATGACTTACCTGTGGGACCACATTCTGTATGTAGGTTGGTGCATGCTGCTGCTTTTGCTGAACAGCACTTTCTATTGCTACTTTAGCTACAGTGCTTGGATCTGCTCCTGCTGGCACAGCAACCATTGTTGCACTGCAGCCAGCATTGTTGGGGTCACTGATTGTAACAATTCTAACTCCTACTTTATTTGGAATTCCTGTGACTGTTTCCCTATCAGTATCCTCTGCTGGCCTCTTTACAGTTTTGCATTCTGCTGTGCCATTTGTAGACGGAACTTCAGATGATAGGGCAGGAGACTGGGACACTCTTGATCCTGAGTGGGGAACTGCTATAATTTGATGCCCCTGTATAACAGAGGTTGTAGAATGTGGTGAGACAACTACACTAGGGCGTTGCTGAGGCACATCTGAATTCAAACTTGAAGCTAGAGGTCCATTAGGCAAATCAGTACCACTAAATTGCTGTGCTGCCACGTTTGAAGTCTCCTGTATACTGCTCACAGACGGTGAACCACCCAAAGTTAATATAGGTCCATTAGAAATTCTTTCTAGTTGATCACCTTTGGCAGTATCTTGCTGAGTGGCATCCAAAGTCCCTTGTAGTTCCACTGGAGGTATCTCACCATTTCCTACATGATTGGAAGTTTTGTGATTTGGAATGTTTTTGCTTAAATGAGAACCATCTCCTTTATCAAAATCACAGATTCCATTAACTAGGGGTTTTTTCAAATCACTTTTTATTTCCTGCATGTCCATTTGTTCAGAGTTCTGTTTTCCAAAAGCTCCATTCTCACCTAACTCTAATGATGGCCCATTACTAATTAGTGAGCACTGATTAGCCTCACTTTGAATTTTCCCTGAGTTTGAAGGAGGTAGACTTGAGTCACTGTACTTTCTCCCATTTAAAAGATTTCCCACCTGCACTTCATTTTCCTTTGTATCCCCATTGCTGGTGTTAGTTCCTCGTCGGCAGGATGGGTTCTCCATGACTTCAATTTTACGTTCATGAACATGTAAACCTGTTGCTTCCTTTGCTTCCTCCTCCTTTTGGCAAATTATTTTATCACCTTTGAATGGGGGAGTAGCAGTAGTACACGGTGATTGTCCAGCTGGAGATGCTTGAGTGGCTGGAAGAGTTTGCACCTGAAGTCCAACTCCTGTTTGTGTTCCGCTCATGGTAATTCCTGCTGGAGCAATGAGCTGAGTTGCATTTCCCTGACTCACAGTTGCAGTTGCAAAACTTGTATTTGGCACAACTGTAATGGTTACCTGGTTGCCAGAAGTCCCTTGGAAAATGGTTGCTGGGCTATTTGAGATCAGTGGACCTGGCAATATTTGTAAGTTCGAGATGGGTACGGTTTGCACTCCCCCTGTAGGTGGCATTGCACTTTGGACCAACTGAACATTTTGCTGTCCGACCAAAAGCTGCTGAGCTGGAGTTTGCCCCTGTACTCCAAAACCTGCTGCTTGGTTATTGGCCACCTGATAGACCACCTGAGGGCTAGGAGCTCTTGCATTATTAGGGGGAGGAATCTGTGGAGCTGGGAGAATAAGCTTACCACCTGGAGTTGAAGGACCACGCTTTGGAAGCAACAGCTGTTTTATCAGACTTGACTCACCAGAAGCAGGTTGACCAACTCCTGCATTCGTTTGCTGTGGCTGAACTTGTACTTGTACCTGTTGTGGTGGGGGTGCTGGTGAATGCTGCTGCTGTTGCTGCCTTTTCACAGATAACATTTGACTGACAGTAGGAGGTGGTCCTTGTGATTGAGGGGTGGAAGATGATGATGACATGGCAGTGGGAACCTGGTTATTAGTTGCTGGGACAGGTGATGGTGAGGATGATGGAGTTATGTTTGGTTGTCCAGTTAGCTGAACTGCCTGACCAGCTGGAAGAGCTGCTGGATTAGCAAGAACAATTTGGTGAATGGCTGGTGCATAAGTCTGACCTTGTTGAGCTGGCTGGCTTACAATCACCACACTTTGTTGGGCTGGCTGCTGTGGTTGTTGAATAGGCTGCTGTACAACCGTTGATGAAACTTGTTGAGAAGGGAGAGGTTTTGGTGCAATGTTCTGAAACCCTACCCTTGAGGGTTGTGGACTTGGGACACCAGCAATGGTAACCATTTGTCCTGTAGCTACCTGAAAATTCTGCACTGAAGTTGCTGAGACAATATTGGATGCTGAAGTCGTAACATACTGGGGAGGTGCTATGATAACAGTGTCTTGTGGCTGGCTACCAACTGATGTCTGTTGAGATGAAGTTTGCACAGGTTGGGGTGATGTAGTGATTAACTGTTGACCCTGTGAAACTGTAGAAGTACATGCTGGTATGTTCTGTACTCTGCCAAATATATGACTCTGTGGTACAGCTTGTTGAATTACCGTAACAGGAGTACCTGAAGGTATCTGTCCAGGTACCACCGTGTGTAATGGTGACTGTTGTGGAATTACAGATGGATGGTGAAGCAAAGTCTGAGAATTTACAACTGTGACTGGTTGTGGCCCTGTATTATGATTCTGAACCACAGAACTCTGTGCAGCTCCTCCTCCAACAGCAAGACTAACAGGAACTGCCGACTGGGGAACAGAATTCTGGATTACTGTAGCCTTAACAACTTCACAAGGAATTGGAGTTTTATTTTGAATGACAGTCACTGGAGCATTTTGTTGCTGGTGGGTATGAACTGAAGGATTTGGTGGAATTCTTGAAACAGTCTGTGCCACAGTATGAACACCTTGTACTGGAAAAGACATTTGTGTTGCAGTCAAATTTGAAGATTGGTTGGTAACAGGAGTCCTCTGAAAATGGTTTCCTACAGTTTGTGGTCCATGAGGGATTCCTGAAAATAGGGGCAAAAAGTTAAATTGCTACATGAAATAACTGACAAAAGCTGCAAGTAGGAATTCATTATTTTTCTTAATACAAGAGAAAATAGTTTTAAGAAATGAACATCTAACAGCTTTCAATCATATCAATGTAATAAAACAATAGTGCAAGTAAGAAAAGCTACTGGAAAAACAAGGAAATGTTCTACATTTAAATGTAAATAATATACATTTTTCATTTGGTTTTATTATTAAGTTAATATTATTTAAAACAATGAAAATTAATACCTGCAGGTGAAGGAGTTGGAGATACATCAGGAACAGAATCAACACGAACAACAGGAGTAGAAGGTGGTTGCTGCTGATAGTACATCTGAATGGGAAGTGGTATGGCCCTTCGTTTTACGCCTACTACATGAATATGTGCCTGCCCGGTGTTACTGGGATCCTCCACTCTCTTCACTGTATGATTTGGAAAGACCGTTCTGTCAAGTATACATATGCTCAATTAGTTTTGGTAACTAGAACACTAGTAAAAGATACTGACTTCTAACAATGTTTATATGAACAACAGCAATGTATTCATTGCTACTTATGTATGAACCGGTATCATTCATATGGCTATATTCTGTGAGGGTAAGAAGCAAAGAAAGAAAGATAGAAGAGATTAATCTTCCAATTAAAAAAATCATCTATCAAGTGTTGTTGGGTTTTAAACAATTCCAGCCCATATATAGTTAGCAAAAAAACTGCAGCATGTAGGCAATATCTGTTTTCTTTCTTTCTTTCTTTCTTTCTTTTTTTGCAATACCTATTCTATGAACATTGTAAAATATCAAATAACCTTGATATTTAAAGACAGGGTACTGGTTATACACTTATTCAAAATTAAAATGGGCAAAAGTCAGGTCTTTACCATATGAAAGTAGGTAGGGAAAAAAGTCAACTTAATTTTTTTGATAAACCGCATAATGTTGTGATTTCTGAAATTTCCTTTAATTTAAATCTCCACCACCATACAACTTAACCATATAAAATTTCAAGAAATGGAGAAGTTTAAAGCTCTGTAAGTATTTGGTATAGTCTCTGAAGAGTAAGAAGTGTTGTAAATTATGTAAATCAATTTTATGTACATTTAAGAACTATGCATCCTACCTAAGACATTTATAAAATCCAGTTGACGTTAGGATTCCACCACGAGCTAATTTACTGCAAGTTGAGAGGTATTCAGAATACATTTCTGCTCGAGAGACAGAACAATCTGGATTTACCTCGAAATGAGCATTTAACCTAAAAGAGAAAAATACCTGGTATCGTGCAATATACCACAGCAGAGTCCATATTTAAATATACCAAAACCATTCGAAGGCAATGGGTTATAAACAAATAATTATACCCACTGAATAAACTTCACTAAGTATTTCATTTGTTATTACCAAAAATATATACTAAGTTTTGGACTGACATTCAAAAAGTTTAACTTCTGAATCATACTTATTTTAGCATAAAAATGTCATTAACAACAGACATAAAAACTGTATTCATATCCCAGTGAATCAGTGATGGTCTGGTTACAGTGATGTTCCACAACAAATTCAGTGTATATCTACTTAGGTTCCTGTCTTGTAATAATCATAATGTAATAGAAGCTCCTGATTATGAGCTATTTCTGCTGGAGATAAGATAAATGGGGGAAAACTGAGCAATATTAAACTCTGCATGGCTTTTGGTTCAAATTCCCTCCTCAGAAAAAACTTTATGACGCTCTTTAACTATTCTTTAAAAATGACACTTTTCATGCTGCACACTCCCTTTCTCCCAATTCAGAGCACCTCTTTCTATTTCCTAATCCATTACAAATGAATTCAAACTTTAGTTTTTCTCTTTTTCTTAAAGTGCCTTTATCTATAAATTAGGATGAGAGGCCTAGTTACTGTTATAGCACTCTTTCCAGGACTCTATAACAGACCAACTTGGAGTTGTTTCTTAAAAACAGAATCAAATAATGATTATGATAAAGTAATTGTAAAATAATTCCACCACCACCACCTCTCGCCCCCACACCTCCTAAAACTAGCAAAATGTACAATTGGGATTTATAAGAACAAATCTATATATAAAACATACCCACATTTTATAGTAGTTATGGTACATACTTTCCCCAACTTTTATAATTCTTTCTATACTGAGATTTTAAAAAGACTAGATTTAAAAATTTCATTTTGGTTTCAATGTAGAAAATAAGCAATTTCCAATACAGTTGGAAGAGATAAAAAATAAAGGGTCAAGGTCAATGTGGAAAAATATAGAAAGTAAAGAAAAAATAGCAAATGATTAGAGATTAAAACCATAAACCTGGCATAAACAACAGGAGAAAAGTCTGGAGAAAACTGTTATAGGCAAAGATAGGAAAGCACCAAAAATATGGAACACACTATGGTAGGGACATGGAATGGGGAATAAATTAGGTTAAGGAATGGGAGAAAAGGGATCAAGAAAAGAAATTTTAAAAAGTGATGCATCAACGGAAAGTGATGTTATATTTCAGTCTGTTAATCTTCTAAAATAATTAAAGTCAAATTTCATAAATGTTGAGGCAACTATCCATGACAAAAATGAAATCCAATCAGGTGTACATTTTTCCCCCCAAAAGTAGCTGAAATATGACAAACTCAATATTATCAAGTAAATATTATTTTCAAGTTGCTTATTTCAAGGTAGAAACACTGGCTATTCTACCATCAGATTAGTTTCCCCTTACCACTCACAAAAAGGAAAAAAACTACTATCAATGAACAAGACGATTTTGCTTCTGATGAGGAAGAAGGGACATTTAACAAGAAAATCTGGTTTTACTTTCTAAAGTCAGTCAGTACAATTGAGTTCTAACAAAACATTAATTTAAGAAAAACAAATTTTGTAATCTGACAAACCTTATTTTCTACAAAGTAAAAGAAAACCTTTTAACACAAATTTTAATCGGAAAAGGAATTAAAATGGCTGCAATTTGATAAAATTCTAGTCAAAGACTATATTAATTCTGAAGACTCTGATGATTATTCTTTCAAGTTATTCCAAAATACAAGTGAAGTGATTTTACAGTTTTTTTCTTTGTATAAATGATAGTTTAATCTAATGAAAAAGAAATACAGAATAAAACATCTGGATGACCAATGAATACATTTCCGAAATCCTTTTGCTTTATTCTTCCCAAGGATAAAGCCTTAATAGAAATAAGCCACTTACCACTGACAAGCAAATTTCTCGCTATCTATTTCCACTATTCCTGGAGGTGGAGCAACATGCTGTGCTACAACTGCTCTGGAAGCTATAGAAAAAAAACAACAACATTATCTACTTATTTTTAAAAACTTAGTCACTATATGCCATATATATTTCATGGAGACTGATCAAATTAATATTCACAAAGATTACTTTTTAAAAAGATGTATAAACATATGAAAATTGGAGAAAGAAACTAGTGTATATGGAGCACATACTACACCAGACACTGTCTGAGACACTTTTTTTTCCCCCAAGATTTCTTTATTCATTTATTCCCTCTTTCCCCCTGTTGTTTTTGTGCTTGCTGTCTGTTCTCTGTGTTCATTTGCTGTGTGTTCTTCTTGTCTGCTTGTCTTCTCTTTAGGTGGCACTGGGAACCAATCCTGGGACCTTCCAGAGTGGGAGAGAGGCGCTCAATCCCTTGAGCCACCTCAGTGACCTGGTCTTCTGCATCTCTTATTGTCTCTCCTCCATGTCTCTTTCTGTTGCATCATCTTGCTGCGCCAGCTCTCTGGGCCAGCACTCCTGCTCAGGTCAGCATTCCACATGGGCCAGCTCTCTGCGCAGACCAGCTTGCCCTCAACAGGAGGCCCCAGGAATCAAACCCTGGACCTCCTAAATGGTAGACAGGAGCCCAATTGCTTAAGCCATATCCGCTTCCCTGATACACTTTTTATAAATTGTTTTGTTTAACCTCATAACTATTTAAATAATAACAATATTGATGATATAGCTAATATAAACTCAGTTTTTTCCCACTGGCCAGATACTGAGTTAAACACTTTATGTGTATTATTTCATTTAATTTTTCTATGACGTAGGGATAGATAAGGAAACACTTTGAGTATCACAAAATAACTAGCCTGTGGTCACATAGCCAAATACATCAGTAAATAAGCATCTCGGTTTAGTTACAAAATTGACTTTAAAAGCTAAAATTTTAATAGCAGACTGTATCAGAAATTGTAACTTTGCTTCCGAATATAAAAAGGTATTAACACTGTAAGTGGCATATATAAATATTCCTAGAATAAGATGAACAAAATTTGAACTAATTTCAAATCCCACATTCAAGAAAGGTTTCTCACAGATTATTCACGGGGGAGGGGGGAAGGCTGGGGGTGGTGGGGGAGATCTGTTCTAATAATAATTCTGAAGTATACTTTTTGTCCTAAAAGAGGCAACATGGTTCTATAAAAATACACTAGTTGTTAATCTTAAAACTCATGTAATTTCTATGATTTTACTAATGACATGTTTTAAAGCAATTTCAAGGCCAATGAATCAATGAGGAAAATCATCAATTATTTTCTAACAAGTGGAATAGATCTTTAGAAAAATGATTATATGTTATCTTCTTTGCTATTCCATTATAGAGTAACTAATGAAAACAAGAAAAGTAAAGTAGAAGATAAAAAATATAAACTTAGTCATATTATGATAAATTACAAATGTGAATCTTACATATTTGTAGATAAAAATTAAGTTATTTTATTGCTTCACCATTGAGACAACATTATTTTGTAGTTTTAAGCATATAGACTGTGCCCACTTTTTCTCAGTTGACATTTTAGCAAAATTTCTCAGACCTAGCAAACAGAAAAATGCATTTTTAATTTTTTAAAATTTTTATTACATACCCCCCCCCCTTTCTACTTGTTCTTGCTGTGTTCATTTTAGCATTCTTCTGTGGCTGCTTGTCTCCCCCTGCTGCAGTGACCCACTGAGTCAGTTCACCGTGCGGCGGCCTGCCAGCTCGCTGCAGCTTGCCCTGCCCACGGCAGCTTGCCTTCTCAAGGCGGTCTGCCCACTCGAGGAGGCCCCCGGAACCGAAGCTGGGGCCTCCTATGTGGTAAACTGGTACCCTACGAATTGGGCTACAGCCGGCCCCAAAAATGCATTTCTAAAACACTGGAACTAAAGAAGCCGAGTCTGTGAATGATCTGAAGCAATCACAACCCTTGATGAGGTCCCAGGCTTTCACTGGGATAAAAGATAATAGCAGCCACCAAATATTTACTCTATTTTAATCTTTATTAGTCTAAGTTTAATTATCTTATTTTACAAATGAGAAAACTAAAGCTCTTCTGTCCATTCAGGGAAGTGTGATGAAGATGGTAGAGTTGGGTGTAGCTGGGAAAGCACTCTTTAAAGAAGTGTTGAATTTGGATCTTGTCACATTTCAGAGGCTATAATGTGATATGCCCCTTCCTAACAGAAAATAATATTACAACTAAAATCATCTTTCTGCTGGCAACTCTGGCTTTTCTTTTTCTTCTTCTACCTTGATGATGTAATTACAGAAAATACCATTCTAGAGCCTGAACCTATATAGAAATCCGCTTCCCTTTTCTCCATGACTTGTACTATGAAAGAGTATACCCTACTAAGCTGAAATCTATTGAATAAATTTAGTCAATTTCATGAACCAGTAGAAATTATATTGAAATTATGAGAAATCTTAAAAACAATGTATAAAGAAAATGATGAAGAAATAAAGTATGAATATAAACTGGAAACATAAGTGGCTATAATCTGGGAAGCAATGACTGCAGGATACCTGAAGACATTCCAAATGATACATATGTACTTATACTTTTAATGGAATCAATTTTCAGATACTCAACTTTGGTATGTATTCCATCCTAAAACTGCTTTGCTTGAGAACACCACTTCCCCTTTGACAATTGCTCTTCTCCCATTTTGGAACAGATAGGGTTAACTCTTACCCATCCTTTATAGCAATGCAGGAATATAGTTAAATGCATGACAAGCTTGTAACCATGAATGAGTTACTTAAACTCTCTGTCTATAAAATGGGAAAAAGTTTCAGTATACAGACCTCATAGGTTGTTATGAGGATTCAAGGAATTTATATGTAAATCACTTAAAACAATAGCTGGCACATACTAAACACTATATAAATGTTAGATATTATTATTACCAGGGTGTATTTTTGTAGGTGGAAAAAACATCTGGAACACCAAACAAAGGGTGAATTAGAAACATTAGAGTTCACAGACCTTCTTTTAACCAGGGTATTAAGGTAGGGCTTCCCGTCTATCCCAGTGTTTTATATTTTATTGTTAAGGGCAAGGCTTGGAATTAGAAATTGGGTATTCTGGCCCTTTGGTGCATTCTGAATTCAAATATATTATATAAAGGGATGATGATTTTTGTTTAATGTCCTTGCCTCTTTATCCCTTAGCTACTTTGAAAGAATACATTATTTTGGAGGAAGAATCCTCTATAAGAAAAGCACAGAAAAAATTTTAAAGAAATACTGAGGGGAGCAGATGTGGCTCAAGCAGTTGAGCACCTGCTTTCCACATGGGAGGTCCTGAGTTTGGTTCCCTGTGCCTCCTAAAAAAAAATGCAAACAAACAAGCAAACAAATGAAAAACCAACTCAGGGGAGCTCATGTGTCTCCATGGTTGAGCACTGGCGTCCCACATACGAGGTCCTGGTGCCTCAAAAAACAAAAACAAAAACAAAAACAAACAACAACAACAACAACAACAAAAAACCCATACAAAACCCCTCTAAGCGTTGGCATCTTATTATTTCATCCAAATGACCAACTCACAGCAACTTTAACTATCTTAGAATTATGAAGTGAAGAGTGTGTTATGGGAACACATACAAATATGGTTTCTTTCTTTTTTTGGGGGTGGGGGAGGAGAGCATAACTCCCCACTTCTTTTTAAATTTTTTTAAAATTTTATTTTACTGGGAGGTCCCAGGGATCGAACCCAGGTCTCTCCACATGGGAGACAGATGCCCAACCATTTGAGCCACATCCACCCCTGGAATATGGTTTCTTGAACTGAAAAACAATGTCAAATTTTTTTCTAACTATAAGAAAGTGAGTTTGATTATGTAGATGCTTTTGACAATAAAGTCTAGCTTTGTTGGTCTGGTTATGTGGCAGACATTTTCCACAAAATGAATGAGATAAATCTGGTTTTGGAAAAAGTGTATTCAGAGCATGTGATAAAAAGATTTTATATAAAAAATTTTGTATTGCACTTGAAAAAAACAATGAAATGAATGATATTTCAATTTCCCTAACCTGGTGGTCCTTAAGGTTTAGTCTCCAAACCAGTGGCATCAGCATCAGCGTCAGCATCTCATGGAAACTTGTTAAAAATGCAAATTCTCAGATCCCACCTGAATCAGAAACTTGAAGTGTGGAGTAGAGCAACATGTATTTTAATAAATTCACCAGGTGATTCTGATACACCCTGAATTTGAGAAGCACTGTGCTAACACTTTCTGAATATCCTGGGTTACATAAGGTCCCTCTAAGTGATAATGTGATTTACAGTCATGTCTTTTAGATATATTTTACACACTCACATATCTCTAATGACTGGTTAACAATTACTTTTGCAAGTCAGGTAACTGTCAATTTGACTTTAGCAAAATTAAGGGAAAACTCAAGTTGTCACCTGGTCATTAAAAATAATTTTAATATTTTTTAGAAAATTCTGAAGAAATTCAAAGAATTGCAAGTTCCATCCTCATCTATTTATGTGAACCAGATTTTTCATCTTATCTCTATAAAATAAAAGGAAAAACAGAGACAGAACTCAGTTTCATTCTAGCAATAAGTAATATTCAACCAGAGATATGATTTTCAGAAAACTTGGGGGAAAAAAGTCTCATCTATCTCATTGAGATGCACTTGCAGTAATTTTACCTTTTGTTTAGTAATTGTTTATAAAAACTTGAAATCTATTTACTATTGTTTGATGTACTTTTTACCACTAAAACTTCTAATTATAAAAATTTTTAAGCACTTAAAACCTTATAAAGTAACAGGGATTTGAAAAATTTTACAAATTTGAATGTCTACACATTTTTACAGCAGAGAAGTATGATAGGGTAATGAATACGACTTTCAAGCATAAAATGTACTGTATTAGGAAAAAAAGTATGTGAGGATATTGGAATATGAATTCAAGGAGAAAAAGGGATATTGTAAAATTTCTGATGTTAAGAGCTTGTATATTTTTAAAATTTCTGATGTTAAGTTATCAAGATTCCACTAGATACAAAGTATTCTAAGTTTTTTTTTTAAGGAGGTACCAGAGATTGAACCTGGGACCTTGTACATGGGAGGCAGGTGCGCAACCATTAAGCTATGCATGCTCCCCAAAACAATTTTTTTCCTAGGAGGTACCAGGGATTGAACCTGGGACCTCATATATACAAGCAGGCACTCAATCGCTGAGCTACACTCACTCCCTAACTTTTTCTTTAAAATGTCAATTTAATATTATCAAAAATATTTCTCTGCAACTATTTAAGTTATGAATAAGAAGTTACATGTCAACTTTAAAATAGGTTAAAGGGTATATAAGTTTTCATGATGAGGAAAAGTTTGAAGACCATTTCTTAACAGCATTAAAGTATGGGAGGGGGGCAGGAATCAAACTATAAAAAATAACTAATCAAACAATTAATGGTTGTCATTCAGGGTAAGTGAGTAAAAGTACCTTCCAGCTCAAAAATGAACTCTTTCAGATCCCTAGAGACCTACTCCCACTTTTATTAATAAATTTCCATATACATCAGTAAGCCACAAGCTCTGAATGTTTAATTTTCTTCATTTGCCAAATGAGAACCAAATTTAACATTGTGGTGTATTCATTTGTTAAGGTGAAAAGTCAGTCCTAAGGCAAAAATGCGGCTTTCATCAAAATTCCTTTTGAATATTTCTCAAATGGCCAATTACAGTTCAGTGTCTTCATGGACAATTTATCAAACTTTGTTAGACACTGTTTTTCTATTGTCCTGAAATAATTTAATCTTCAGTTTCTTCTTTGAGGATATCAATATATCCTTTACACCCACCAAAATGGAAACATTAACTGTTTCATTCCTTTGTCAAGGTTGAGACTGTTAATATTCTGACTGTAGATTCCCCAATATGCTTCTATTGCCTGTGGATGGAGGCTCACTGAGTATATTGGCAGTAAAAATTACCTATTATTTTCATGCCTTTTATTATTTGATTAATTCTGTTAGTTGAATTCAAATAAGTTGAATGCATATATGACACAACTCTACTATATACTTTAGGAGGACATAATGGAAATCAATGAAGTATGTGGTACATATTACAAACTCTGCATAAATAAATAATATAATTTTAACACTATGTAAGTAGAGTGTAGATGGGACAATGGGACCATGGTTAAATAAGTGGAAACTAGATAGCTGGCAAGTGATGATGAGAGTCTGAACTGCTTGCTAAGCATTGGAAACTGAAGACTCAACAAGGTTATGTGATAAGATGATTGTGGTACCTAAAGACTAAGTAGGTTTTTGATTTGGGGTTAGTGGAGGAGAATGAGAAAGACTTGAATATAGTTCTAGACTGAAAGGAAGAAGAAAACACAGACAGGTTTAAGGTATGGGCAAAAATGATATTCAGCACATACATTCAGAAGAAGTAACATCTCTTCCTCAGAAAAGAGGAAATTGAAAGAGAATGAGTTCAGATGCTATTAATTTGTAAACGAAGGGTAAGAAATGGAAGAAATTCATGTTTGATGGCCTCCATATTCTTTGCAAAGTAAAAGGTTAAGAACAACTGAGAAAATGAGCAATCTCCATCAAAAAGTACAAGGAAAAGAGATGTCTTGGGGAGAGTAGGAGGTGGAAGGACAAGAGAGCAAGTGAAGTGAAAGATAGATTATTTTTGTTAGGGCAAAGAGAGGTGTAGAAAGCACTCTACAAAAAGGCCAAGATGGTGAAAATATAAAATGATGACTCATAATGAGCCAGGAGAAAGAAGTTCAAGGTCTGAGGAGAAGGCATGTTATTAGATAAGCCTGCACCACCTTAAAGAGATTTGAGTTAAACAGAAATGACCCAAGGGTCTCTAGGAATTCTGGGTGCACATTTGTAAGGTATGCAGACATGCATGTGTGTGTGCATATGTGCACACATCTGCTCTTATGCTCTGATTCTGTGTAGTGTTGAATCCAAGGGTTAGGAATGTTAGGCATTTTATTTATATATTCTGATGACCACCTGAGAGAATTATCAGGTAATATATGATTAACCTATTCCTGGTATGCCAATTTCCCATGATCAAAATCACATATAGTAAGTCCACTGGGGTACTCATTGCTTGCATAATTGTAAACAGTCCCTCCCACTCCTCTAAATCCTTCTCAACTTGATTTTTCTATTACAGTATTTTCCCTCTGCGCTTATCTTGATCTTGCTGCTCCTAAAATGGATAATAGCTAAGATATTAGAATACATATTCAAATTCTCCTTTGGCTTACTCTGCTGTAAAACATCAGTTCTCTGTATTGCATCTTTAAATATATCCTTAGCATTAAATCTTACAAATCAATAACCATACTGAAAAAGATTGTGTAAAAACACTAACCTGGGGCAGATGCTACATGGGTCTGGGTTTGGACTTGCTCTACAGCTTGCGGCCTAATTTCAGATAAAACTTGATGACTGGAACTAGGATGTTCAACGAGTTTTACTGCAGCTAATGCATCAGGGCCAAACATCTGAATATCCATAGAAACCAGACAGACTAACATATCTAAAATAAATAAAAAAAAAAAAACCCAAGAGGTATTAGTCAATATTATAAAACAATGTCGTTGCTGAAGAACACATATATACAGAGTGCTGGTTCTCAAATGCCAGTTCATAAATTATTTTATATCAAAATTACCTGCTGATCCATAAAAAAGATTTTCTGGTTTAATATCTGAAGACTAATTTAGAATATCTGTAGTGGGGGCTAGGTATCTATATTTTTAAAAGGCTTCCCTCCTGAGTAATTATGAGGTATAGTCAGATTTAGGAACCACTGATATTGAAATTGACATCTTAATTCTTAATAGTAGTAGTTTTATACTAAATCTTTATTAACTCTGATTTTAGCATTTATACCCAAGAAGGAAATGATTTTAACCACTGAGTAGGTTTAAAACTGACAATCCATTAAGAAGGTGAGTTCACTGCTTTTAAGGATTCTACTACAGTAACTTCTAAGAACAGAAGGAAGCTTGTTTCACTCAGCTTTAGTTGCTTACTAGTTGTAGCTGACTGATCATTTGGAACACACAGCCCTGTTCTCCAGAGAATCAGACATAGTAAATTTTTACTTTCAAATGTGATACATAGTAACAGAAATAAAGAGAAGGAATGGGGATTGGTGATAGCCACACATCCTAGCCTCTACATGATAATAGGTGTTCCCTGCTGGTCTTAAACAGGGAGAATGAATAGGGCAAAAAAGTGTGTCTGAAGGAGTAATGACTCTCTAAAATGAAACATTGAGCCCCAAATATCAACTGTGATTTTTGCATACCACCACATCAAATATTTTTCCTCAGTAAACAAAATAAATGTTTCTTTTGGTCTAATCTTACCTATGCTCTTTTCTACTTTTGCAATTTTTGTGCAAGCGACATCTCCCATTTCTGTGAGCATATATAGCACCTCGAGTGTTGAGATTACAAGCAGCACATCAGGTAAAGTGAGATGACAAATGATTTCTCTGTATGAGTCCTGATCCACATATTCACAAATTAAAACACCATTATCTTCTGCTTTGCAAAGATTTCCCAAAATTTCCATGCCTGAAAAGTGCATATACACACATATATATTTGTTTTTTTTGTTTTTTTGTTTTGTTTTTTTTTTAAACAAATGATGAAGTTTGCGTACTTTAGACCAGGAAAAACTTAAGGGAACACTCACCCCTCATCTTTAAAAACCTATCCCTTGACATTAGGCATTTTGTAACAGTATGAAACATCAGATGAGTAGTTTTGAAATCAACAGGGTCCAATAAAAGCTGGAAAAATGAAACGACATCATTGTTGAGGTTGCTTCCTCCAGTGCTATATATTTAAAATTTAATAAATATGAATAATGTCTTAAAACTTAAAAAAAAATGTAATCACTGTGAGCATAACCATCACTACATTTAAAACATTTCAAATATTTTCCACAAAAATATTATCACACTTCCACACCATGCTGTTAGCAACAAATATATGCAACATTTAATATTCTGTAAATAAAACTATAATAATGCTATATCCCAAAATTTTCGAATTTGCTTAGGAGTAAAAGTCTTTGCTATCTATAAAAATTAATTTTAAGATACTGTCACATGCTTACCTCAGCTGCAATATTTCCTAATGTGTCAAGTCCCAATTGCCTTAGAGAAATAAAATGACTATGTGCAGAAAGTAATAAGAAACGAAGACAGGTACGATTAGCTGCCAAGAACTTAACATTGCCCTCCTCAAAGGAAAGATTTCTCAAAATCACTGCAATCTGAAGTACCCGCTGTCCTTCAATATCATTAATGCCCAACTTCCGAGGTGGATGAAATAAAGATTCCCAAATCCATTCTCCTGATGTACCTTCTATAACAGAAAATACATATTTTACTTAAATTGCTATTTCATGTATTATTAATATTCCAAAACTATTTAAGTTTTGCTCTAATTGACTTACCATGAGACTTGTTTCTGTCAGAAATGAGATCACGTACTTCATTATCATCAACAATATCTTTCCAAAACTGTAACGAGAAATTATATTGAATTCTATTTGAAATAACTATTCTATTATTTTAAAAAGTCACTTATGCTATAAAACTGTAATATTTCATTTTAAAAAATAAATTTAGATATCATTACATTTTATGGATTTAATCCTTTGACATAAATGCTTACTTTTCTATAGTTTAAACTTTTATATACTAAAGACTTTCTTTTTAGAACAGGGATTCTTAACCTTGGGTCGACAAAATCACTAGACAGTCTGTGAAAAAAATCAGAGCATCTGAGAATTTACAAGGGGGAAAAATTATGTCTTTGTATTCATTAACCGAAACTGAAATTAAGCATTTACTATATATTTCAACTCTGTATGTTAGGCAACATTAGTAATATCAGCAGTACTTGTGACTTTGCCACCAATTTCAATCACAGATGACTTTATAAATTTTCAGATCACTTTACAGCTATGGAAAATATCTAGAAATAGTGTTTATGGTTATCAGAACTTCAAAACTATGGTAGTTACTAATCCCATCACTAAACCGCACTAAACCACAATATTCCTGTGACACAGATGTCCAACTACCGAGTGAATTTACACTTAGTAGACATTCAAACAATAAGTGGTGAAGTTGTATTGTTTCCAAGTTGGTACCCCAGATATTTAAGTTACTTTCCAGTATTCCCTATCTACAGATGGTTTATTGATCAATATGTGGGAGGAGATGAGTCAAAATCCACCACGCTGTTTAATGTTCTTATTCAAACTAAGAAACAAATGTCTTTACACTAATATGTCTATAAAAAAGAAATTTATCTTCAAATTGCTTGTACTTTAACTGCATTATTTTTCATTTATGCATTAATAAAGAAGCATATGGACTATTCACTTTTTATTTCTAAACACTGTTATGTGTATTTCAAAAGAATCTTTTTTTTTTTTTGGAATTCAAGTTATTTTGTATTTAAGGACACTAGTTGGAGAAGAGATCCATAGGCTTCAACTAAACAGCAAAGGGATCCACTGTGCAAAACATTCACAATAAACAATGTTTGGTAACTAAATAAGAAAAAACTGGGTACATGAATAAAAAAGGCAATGCTCAATAACCAAGAAAAAATGGCCACAGGGACTTCAAATATTAAAGATATCAGACACGGAATTTAAATGACTATGAATAGGAAGTCTAAAGAAACAGAAGACACGCTTGAAAATTCTTGGAAAGAAAAAGAAACTATAAGAATCAGATAGAAATTCTAGAACTGAAAAGAATAACAACTGAAATTAAGAACTCAAAGGATGGGTTTCAATCTGATCAGATACAACTCAAAAAAAGAATTAGTGAGAGATTCTGGGAAGATGGTGGACTAGAGAGACACGGAACTCTCTTTTCTCCCAGAAAAATAGCTAGAGGACCGGCTGAAATGGCCTGGAAAAAAATCTTCAAGGGCATAGGACACCAGACAAAGGCTGGACATGACCCAGAAGAGAAAGGGACAAAGGAAAAGACTTGTGATGGCAAAACTGTGAGTCAAAAGTCATGGCTGGGGGCCGGCTGCATAGGCCAGTGGTAAGGGCGCTGGTGTACCACATGGGAGGCCCCGGGGACCTCTCCCAGCGGGCA